>JAQFXU010001023.1:0-35497 GCA_034693705.1 Spatulosminthurus flaviceps
ATTTGTGTGCAAAAACCATTTCGTATGTCGTAAACTGACAGGAGCGTCCGTCTCTCTATAGGAGTTTGCAAAGCAAAATATTACTTCTTACAGGCTTTGTCGAAGAGGAAGGGTGGGGGTACGGGAGGGAGGGGGGGGGGAAGAATATGGAAGGAAGGACAGGCGAGTGTTTTTAGTTTCTAACATGGAATATAACAGAGCCTTCTCACGAAATTCATTCCTTAAAATTTATTTCTGTCTCTGTATAAAAGAGAGTGAAATCGGTACCTACAACTAACTCAACTGGAGGGGGAGACCTTCAAGAAAAACTTTCGCCTATTGTTTACGACCTAATTTTTCATATACGGTTTTGCCTATGCATGTGCTTAGTGTTTGACTTGCAGACGTTCACAAGACTTCCTTGAGAAATTCACTCGACACTCACTCACTCGCTCGCTCGTTCATTCGCTCTCTCACTCACTCGCTCACTTATATGTACACGTATGCTATATGTACACACACTCACATCCACAACAGATACAAACTGTGTGGGATTCTTTGTTTGGATACAGTTGAAACAAATTTCACTTTCTAATAACCTCAACGCACATACATCACAGTTAGCTTCCTTTTCCTACTCCTCATCTCGCTCTTATCCATCTATAAATCCTTTGCATCATTTCATTAATAGATACTCTTCTTACCTTACATTTATCATGCTCCAAGAGTATATACTTATTACTTACTACTACCTCTATACTCATACACTATATATACTACTATATCAGTCAGAGGAGAAAAAATCAGCCAAATGAAACAGCGTGAACAAGACAAGAGAAAAAAAAAGCTAATGTATTTGTTCATTGCAATAAGTGTAGATACTTATATATGTGTGCTGTGTGCGTGAAACTGCACATTTAGAATTAGCACTTGGCCAATTCCTACTATAGGCTTGTGTATATATACGCTAATTAAGTTGAGAAAAAAAATCCTCTTATAGTAGATTTTTTTTAATACTAATAATAATTACTTTTTTTTTTACCGGTGATGTTGAATTATTTTTTCAATATAGTATAGTTGATTAGAAGAATCCCAATCATGTAGAAAATGAATTTCCTCATTTGAGTCAGGCAGTCAGTACAGTATAGAGACTATTAATGAGAAACATGAAAGGGGGGTATTTTTTCCGCTCAAATCAGATGTCATGATCCCTATGGCCCTTGGAGTAAAAATCCAATGCCGGTTAACGAACTTAAAGATCACTTGGAGCATTACTCTCGACACGTAAATAACGCGTGCCAATTTCCTTACACTACGTTGATTTAATATTCTCGGCAAAAACAGCTCTCGCACTAGACTACCAAACCAAGCTCCCTACCACACCAACCAACCAACTTCATATAGGGAAAAAAGATCAAAAGCATAAATATAGCTGTAAATATACATACTGATTGTGAGAGAGAGAGAGACTCTGTGTACAGAAAATGTATCCAAAGCCAAGGCGTGTTCAACCAAAAGTATGAAATGAAACTTTTGATTTAATAATGATAATGCATTCTGTGTCAATATAACAACTTTTTTCCAAAGGCTTCTGAATCTCATGATGATTGGGAGACTCGGCAAGTAATCATTATAGTTTTGGTTCGTGAAAGTCTACTGTATTTTCTCCTTAGCTATTTATATCTGTCAACTTTGCTGAATATCAAAATGTCCTTTGCATCAAACAACCAGCTTAAAACCTTGGGTCTTTCGCTCCTACTTACATGTTACTCCCTACCCAACACCTTCAATTCCAAATACCTATCCCAACCCAGGCAATATTCTACTAGCTGGGGAGTTTTATGCAATCGAATTTCTCTCACTTTTATAACCTCAGGTTAGACGACTTGGAAATAGGGAGGAAAAACATTCATAATTTATTTACAAACTCATCCTAAAGAAGGTACACTTGAATCTCCATCAAGTTCCATGGAAGGACAAGATCAAGTGTTCTATTTCCTACTAAAAAATGACTACAGATGAAATCCTCGACTTGAATGGCTCCAATGGACCAAATGCATAAGAGATGATTTTTTTAGAGGGAAAGTTCAAAAAATAGAAATAATTTCATTTCAACTGTTGCCCCTCACTCTCCCCCAAAATTTATTTATATTTGCATCCATTCTACTATATGGTCTGCTTGCAGTTCTGAGTCAACGAGTAAAAATAAGGGTGGAGCATAGTGCATCTTTCATTTCTCATAGTAACTGACACAAGTTATTTGAAGTGACAGAGGAGTAAACGAGAGAGAGAGAGATAAAGAAAGAGAGAGAGAGAGACAAATACATATACAAGTGTGGAGCAACAAACGATCAACTAGAGAGTAAGAAATACTACTGGATTGTGACGTTTTAGATCTCAAAGCACTAAAAAGTATAAGCTCAAATGTACACAAGTCTACATTGCTTGACATTTTCACACTCTCTATGGTGCCATATGTAAAGTAAGTATCTATATTTTTGCCCATCATAAATTCACACAATGAATTTCACTCAATCGAAACTAATTAAGAAAGACACTGTATTTTACAAGTGAATGCTTGCCTTTTAATCACATCCAGTAGCTTATATACTATATTTTGTAAGGACGACGTGAGCCCTACAGCATAATATATTTTTCCTACTTCATACTACACAGTAGCAAACCTCTTATACCAAGTAATTCACGTGTGTACCCATACTTCCACAATATTATTATTACAAAAGCCAGATGAAACATTCTTCACTCTGTTTTTACGCTCTGGCAAGAGAGAACAGCTCGTCCAATTTCCAAGAGAGAAAAATCTACTAAAAGGCAGACACACATAGATTAACAATAACTAGAAAAAATCTGCGACTGCGAAAACTTATTTGATTTTATACAACAACTTCAGTAACATTCCTATATAATTATATATATGTATATATCTACTTTTGATATTACAAGGTAGATTTATTTTTATATTTTAATTTCTATTTCACTTGAACATGCTTACTACCCACCTACTTGACCTAACAATTTCAATGAACTTTTCTATACATACAGATAGCCATATAAATTGAAATGAGGTAAATTCAAGCCTCTGTCAAACTTTTGGCATCAAATGTCAGGAAAAAAGTTTAGCTATCAAATTCTAAGGCACTAGCAAAAATGAACATGTAGTCATGTCATGTAGGTAAAGTTTTCGCAATATAAAACCTAAGTTGGAACACTCAGCAAATAATCATAATGGCAAATAGTATTAGGAGAGAGAGAGAGAGAGAGAGAAAGGGAAAAATAGCGTGTATCCTGGAAAAAAGTGAATGCTTGGAAAAACGTGAATAAGTATACGTATAAAGTCACACTATTTTTATATGAAATAATTAACACAGTAAGGAAGTAGACAATAGGATTTTTCCCCCTGAAGCAATTTTTATGAACATTTTTCCCTGCATTATTATTACTATCATTATTATCACGGTAGATTTAGCACTGCATCAAGAAAGAGAGAGAGAGAGAGAGAGGTAGAGATAGAAAAGTCGAGAGAGAGAGATGCCAGATAATCTAATGGCAAGACAAGTATCAAACATTTACTAACCTGTTAACGCTAATGCAGTGAAAAAAATTGCAGATTAAAAGCAAATAGAAATACCTACAAACAAGTCTCTCAAGTGAGGAGCAATTTACACAAGACAATATCTGTAATGGGTAATGGGACTCTCAAAGCAGGGTCTCCACGTCCGTAGAATCCCACCATGTAAGAGACATTGGCAATGCACAATGATGGTCATTTGGTGTCTTCCCAACACTATGCATGCTCCGTAAAGGCGGAGACAAATATCCATTCACATTCGTACAAGGTTTCATTACTGCATCTTCATTAAAACTATTAGGTGTTTTATTGCCTTGTCAATCTTATACCACTAGATTTGGAAAAACCACATTAAAATCCCCATACACCACTTGTATACACACACTGCCCTGGAAATACAATCTACTTAAGTATGGGAGTCAGAAAAAAAGGGACTAAAATTTATTTCCAGATCAGTAAAATAACGTAATAAACATGAATTTTCTATAGTATTGGCCAAGCAACAGGAAAAGCATTGAATTCCAATATTCTCTCCAAGACACACATAACAAAACACTCTCACTTCGTGACTCCTCTCTCTCTCTCTCTCTCTCCTACTACTAATACAACATCATCTCAACCCATGGTTAGTTTTCATTTCTAAAAATACATGCTCATCCTGTAATTTATAGATGTATATACACAGAACCTACACACACTGCATTGGTCTTCTATGTGTTCGACAAGGGATGAAAATAATCTGTTACTAAAACCGTATTCCAAACCATGAAAAAATATTTTATGAAGCATTCAAGTCCAGGGTGGAATATAGCAGAATCCTTACATCCTCTCATCTATCCACAGCAGACTGGCAGGCAGGAGGAGATTCGAAATACAGTGAGAGAGAGAGAGAGAGAGAGAGAGAGAGAGAGAGAGATGAGGAAAAGAGAGCGGGGAGGGTGTTTCTATGACAACTGCGGCATGGAATACGCCAGATTTGGAGTGTCTGAAAAATACACATCCTCCCAATGCATGTGCTAACCGCTTACTGGGAACTTGAAAACTGTACCTTCGTTTTCATTATCTGTCGCTCCCTTAAAATTTTCTTCAGTAAAAACTCTCTTCGAATGCACCCCTACAGCTGAATGTTCTCCAGCGGCAGCCACGACCACACGTTGTCGCTCAGTTAGTGACTGAGAGAGAGAGAGAGACAGAGACAGAGACGCAAACTCAACTTATTTTGTATGGAAAGGAAGTAGTTTCATGTTTCTTAAAGTATGTTTTTTCCCCAAAGTATCTACTTATGCAGTTGCACGCAGCGAGACCTCAAAGACATTATGATGCCAAATGATTCAATATCAGGCAACCAATGTAACTAAAGCTGGAAATAATAATAAGTAACTTCATCTTATTGTTAGTTCCTAGTTAATTAACCTAATAAGAGTATCAGTAATAAAGCTCCGTTGAGCACCTACACATTCATGATTAAGTAGTTTTAACACAGTTGATTCTGATGTATATATCAAGGCTGTTCGACTCTCTCTCTCTACACACACACACACACACACAAATATATAAACATATATATACACACACACAACTCCGAACTCATCACGCTCGGCACGCAATCATCTCCCACAAGAAGTTGGTGGCAATGAAAAAATAATAATTGTCTGATTGAAATCGATTTCCCCATAAGCTGGTTGACCCTTCCAAACCAGAATCCTCCTGACGCTTCTACTTTCTCAGCTATATTCCATCGCAAATGATATATACTAACCTAACCAAGGATTTATCCCTCACTCTGACAATGGATTTTCTGCGATTAAAATTGTATGAATAATTTCCTAGGAATAGCACATGCTCTCATTAAGGAAGTTCAAGGAAGTTTTGGTGGAGAAATTTCTAAAGACTAGAGTCGTCTTGAGGAAGCTTTAGCAATTTCCAGAGTAATTCTCTCTTACAGATGCTCCCACAGAAGCTTACTACGTCGTGGGAAGACAAGCGCTGATGAAGATAACAGTTGACAACAAGGCACACACACAGACACAACCAACTTGGAGAAACACGTTCAGCGGGAGTTCAACTTGGAGAGTTTATTTACAATTTGCCCGGTAAATTCAATTGCCTCATTAAATAAATTAATTTGCAACATCTTTACGTCAAGAGTGTGATCTGCATACGCTAAAGAAAGAGAATGAGAGTAAGAGAGAGAGAGAGAGAGAGAGAGAGAGAGAGAATTTTGCATATACATTCACACTTGGAATATTTCTCTGCCTCTCTCAATTCAACACTCCCATTAACGGGGATAAGTCTGGAATTCAGAGGAAAGTCAGGTGAGGACTTGAGTAGTTAGTTATATACAGTGTGCTCTCTATTATACATCTACTTGTAAAGGCGTAATCATATTGGAGGAGGACGGGAAAAACAAAACATGAGAATACATATACATATGGAACAAATGCAAGACGAGGGGATCGATCGAACCAACGTAAACATCATCAGTATAAAGATTCCGTGTTGAGGAAAAGAGAGAAAATCGGGTAGAAAAGTTAGATGTGGAAGAAACACGACACAGTGTATAGCTTGAACCCCCTCGTGTTCCCCCTTCAGTTTTTTTCCCAAGCCTATTTCTACCTTGAGTCATATGACAGAGTTGAGAGTCGGTCGATCGAAAGAGTCTACTGAGTACGAAGACAATATCAACACATGCAATGGAAGCACGACCCATGGAAATTTCGGTAGGCTCTCCCTCCCCTTCTTGGATTTTTCAGGTTCAAGGTCTACGCATGCGATACCGTTAGTCACTTCTCACTTTGCTCGACTCTCTCTCTCTCTCGCTCTCTCTCTCTCTCTCTCATCCTTACCCTATCCGAATTCATCCTACTGGAGCGCACAGCATCCCGCTCTTCTTATTCTCTCTACCCCAACCCAAGTCTCTCGCGTGAACATATGTTCCAACCATGTATCTCCGTCCAATGGACTAGCTTACCATTTCTTTCGTAAGCCCCCCTCACATAGAAACACACACATAGGAAAATGTACATGAAGTACATCCGTAAAAATGCCCTGCTACAAAAAAAAGGTAACGTATACAATACATAGAGGAAAAGTACATTCTCTGTGTGTAGAGATGCATAAACTGGTTTTTCTTCCCCACAGGCCACAACAGAACCCTTTCCGTGCTGATCAACTGCAGTAGAAAAGTTAGACACAACATTAGCTCACTCACTCGTTGTTGTACCTACTCCTTTTCTTCATTCTACAGGCCAACTTGTCCCCATACCATGACCATTCTAGTAAGTTTGACTACCTCCACCACTCAGAGATTAACTTGCAGCAGGTACTTATGTACATCTCAAAGAACACAAGCACGACATCCTCTAACTTCATTGCAGTATACATCATAATCATATATAATGCCACAGATTGCATAAACTGTTACTCGAACGGCGTATTAGTTGAGTCCGTCAGATATATAGTCCTGCTAACTGCATAGACGAGAACACAAAATGATAATAAATATGCAAGCATCGGCTGCATCTCATCTCACTCTCTGACACAGTGCTCTCAACTCAGCCTACTTTACTCTCAGTTCGAAGAACGTAATATTTTTTTCCTTGTCTATCCTTGAAGGAACCTCCTTTTAGGTACCTTCCACCAAAGGAAAGTTTCCATTTTTCCAACTTGGACAACTGATAAAGAATGTTCTGGAAACTATGCTCCGTGCACACAACACAACAAATATGAGATGCTGGGTGGAAGGAAGGATTCAGAAAAAGAAAGACAAGAGGAAAGAGAGAGAGAGAGAGGAAAAAAACACTAAGATTTCCTAAATCAACCATTTGTTTGCGCACTCCTTACTAATGTTCTCACACAGATTATAATAACATGAGATTCATGGCTATTTGCAAGAAATGCATGGAACAAAACCTAACAGGACCCCATTTAAATAATTTGGGTTCAAATACTAATTATTTCCTCGTCCAGATATATATGGTAAAAAAACTTAGAATGACTTGTAAGTTGGAGTTAAACTTGAAAGCAAGAGTCTCTTGTGGCCTTTATAAAGTGTCTGTATTTGTTTGTATGTGAAATTCAAGGGAAGGGAACAACAGGCGCTTTTCCTAGACCTTTGCATATTTATTTACCCTAAAAAATTTACACATTTTTTTTGTTTGGTTCCTCTGGGCAAAAGTCTAACTAACTCAAGATTCTAAGCAGACTATTTCTCACAGATTAAATAATCGAAATGCGGGAGGCGACAAAAATAATTACTTTGAGCTCGGAACTTCATCCTCTGTCATTAAAATCTTAAGAGCATAGAGATACCTCCACGAACTTAACTAAGTGTGCTGTAGTCATAAATGGCCACATAAAGCAAGCATTTCCGAGGCAGATGTTGCTCCCTAGAACACAGGCAGTATGTGGAGAGTTCTCTGGCTCTCTCACCAAACAGAGTTCGGCATGTGCTTAACACATACATACATACATACAAACATACATACGGACAGATCTACATTTAAGGATAAACATCGGCGGACTAGTACATAAAAGAGGAAGCCCAACTTATTCTTTTACTTATGAATTTTCAGTCCACACCGCTTGAATTCTCTAACCCAGAGTGGAAAAGGCTCACTCCTTGTGTATTTCTACGACTCTCCTACTCAATATCCTACTGTCTGTGTAGTTCTCACAGTAAAAACCATCTCATTTGCTCCACACTCCAATCTCCTTTTCCAAACGATATAAGGTAAACCAAACTTAACTTGTTTGAGCAACGACGAAAGATAGTTGCCAGCAGGAAATAAATAGACATATTCAGAAACATATATAGCACACCGAGTAACATCCTACCCGCGTGCAACCACCAACAGCATTTCAGAACGATACAAAACTGGAAGAAAAAAAGAGACCAGGAAACAGCTGATTTTGACCTAATCAGTTTTACCCCTAGTAACCCACGACCCATGAACACGAACACACAATGCTGAACACATGCAATAAAATATATTACACATAAAGACTTTGTTGCACCGATACCATTAAAGTAGTGAGCTGACTCTCTCTCTCTCTCTCTGCGTAGGCTGTCCACCCAAAGGTATAGAGAGAGAGAGAGAGTATAAGTCTCGGAAACGAACTCTTATCATAGTCGTTGACACATTTCCTAGAATTATTACTTGACTCTAATTGCATCGTGTAAGTCTCAAATCATGTCATTGCATAAGCTCCATTCCCGTCATTATAATGTCTTTTTTCTCTTCCCAAGCAAATTGATCTTAGATCAGAATCAAAACTTATGCAGAGTAATAACTCACCGTTAAATTTCCTTGTGAGAAACCATGGACCAGCCGCCCATTTTTCCAGCCTTAACTCCTTTACCGTAATAATATGCACTATTCTCCCATTATTTCACTCTCTTATTTCTTCCCATACATTTTAATGGAATGCGCTATACTTATATAAAAATATATATAGCGTAGGAAAAGTCAAGTGAAAAATATTGTGTGAATTTTGAATTCAATGACAGTATCTCCACATTCAGTAATATCAAGTCCAAGCTAAAGGAGGTGATTCTATGAAATGGAATTTTAGTTAATCAGATGGAGTACTTACATTGGAAATATCATTACATTACATGTAGTAATAGCAAATATAGTTGATATATAGAGACTTTATCATCTCGAAGCACGTCCCCCGTATGAAACATAGGAGAGGCAAAAGTATATGGGGATAAGCATTCAAATATTCAACCATCTCTCTCACTTCTTCTTTCAATATGAGCGTGTTATATTACGACATGAAAATTTAATTCCTTCTCAACCATAAAGCAATAGGTTCCTATCCCTGTATAACGGGCCAATGTAAGTTAGTGTGTATGTATGTGAGTGTGTGAGTGTGTGTGTGTGTGTGTGGATGTCTATGTGTGTGCATGTGTTGCGTTGTTTGGACTCGAAGGATGACTAGCAGGATAATAAGAGCGAAACCAAACCATATACGTAACAATTTTGACATACAACTCACACAACGCTGAATTGCTTTATAGGCGGCCTGTGACCACTGTTCGTTTCAATATCTCTACATAATACAAATATAAACGTATAAAGTAGTTTAGCTACAAGGAATACAGAAAATGCAGCAGAGACTCTCCTCATCAGCAATCTACTCAGTCCCTTCCTTGAAGAAAAAAAGCGAAAACTGGCTATTACTGCGGGCTCCTCTCGCTAACATAAGACATAATATATTCTAAACACTGACTCACTATATAAGTAAGCTACATAGACAGGCATTTCTTTGTAATAAAAAGTACACACATCCTTCATTGTATATGAACGGAGAGCAGGTAGGCACATTTATATGTGTTTAAGTATATATAGAAGGATCTATATGGAAACATGTATGGCTCCACACTACTACATACATACGTGTGTTAACGTACCTTCGCACACTGTCTGAATAGATGCAACAGATGTGATACTTTCCACACTTTCACTCTTACAACGAATGACAAGATTGAAGTGATTTTCCACGTTTTATCCTTTATTTGGCCAAATAATAACGAAAGTGCTTCTCATCTCTTCCCTGTTGGTCAACTTTCAACTCAACTCTGTATATACCTTCACTCTATTTGGGTGTTTGAAGAGAGTAGATGACAATACAAGGGTAATTTAAATAGTTGAGAAACGTTCCTATCGTAAATTACCAACTACTCAGTCCTACTAGTAATGATGTACTCAATGGCCAAAGATTTATATTCTCAGTACATATTAGCACGTCAAACTCTTGGATTTTCTACCAATTTCTTCGACTTGTCATACAACTTCATCTCTTACTCCTATCATGTTCTGTGCCTGTGTATTTTTAGCTTTTAATTCTCAATTCTACCCAAAGTAAATCAAGCAGACAGGGCACTCAAACCGAGATGATAGTCGAGAGCCAATGGGGAAAGAGTGAGGAGCTATAGAACATTAAAGTCGATATGTACTGCAAAGCTCATTTTGTCTTTTGTCCTTTTAGGAATAATAATTTCTCCCTTGTGAAATAAAATCTCAATGATGGCATGCAATTGAGTGGATTTTTGTGGAAGGCAGGACAAACTGACGGTATAAGATATTGACGTGCTGATTTAATAATTCCATTAGTTTTTGATTTGTCCCATCATAACTCTGTCGATCCCATTATTTGAGCTTCCGCTGAACTTGTCAATAAATATGCCTTTACGTTGAACAACTGTTTTTGCTATACGACAGTGTCATGTATATAGAAACTGTTTTATCGTTTCCTGCTCCTTCACTTTTGCTATAAGTTCCTTTATAAGTGCAGTGGCCTGCAACTTTAAGTCAGGGAACGAGTCCGTCTAAAATAATGTCGAGGTTCACTTGCAAGTGAATGCGACGATAGGCTTTGGTCTATTAGGATAAAATCCAAAGCGCGCCTCATTTTCATAAGCACGGTAGTAGTACATGGGTACTCAACCTATACATTGACATGCAAAACTCGCAGTCACTTTTCAACAGAAACAGTTTACATTCACTGAAAGTTGTTTCAAGGCAGTGAGGCCAAGAATGAGACGCTGGGTAAACGTGTAGAGAGAGAGAGAGAGAGATAAGGAGCCTACAATAAGAAGGTATTGATACCTTCAGGGAAACCACCAAGGAAACCTCCATAGGTGGATGCACATACATATGAAATAAATGCACAGCTTATTGAAATAACTTTGTGCAATTTTCAAGTAAAACCAAGCGACTGTGACGATTTTTGCACGACTGACCTCATTTTCCTTTTCCTTTGTTAGTCACAGTTAAAAGAGGAAGGAGAGAGAGGGAGAGAAAAAAAAGTGAGAGAGAGAAGGTATGATGAAAAACACAGGATCATTGCTTGGCAGCGTAATAGATGTACACGCTTACTTGAAGAATTAGGTAATAAAAAAATATTCAGTATTGGGATTGTTATGGTGTGAAACTTACAGTTTTTCAACGTTTGATGCGTTTTGTACGTTCCTCTCGGTCTCTCCTTCTCTTGTTGAAAATTAGACTTAATCAAGAAACACAATCACACAGGTAATCCGATATCCGAGAATGAACGTCTATAATTTCGGCGCCTACGTTTCTACGTTCTATGTTGAATCCACTGCTCACATCATGTTTCACAGTTCACACATTACTAGCTCTATACTCACGCTGCTCAACGCTTAGCTTGCCATCGTCAACTGAAGGGATGTTACCAGTTGGCTCTCGCATATAAAGAAAATCGGAAAAAGGAAAGAAGGGGAAGTAAAGGGGCCCTCGGTGTGCGAGCTGCTAGGAGAACAAGTGTGGCACTCAACATGCATCTGACTGAGTGTGTGAGCGAGCAGAGGAAGAGAGCATTGGGAAAATGTTGTGTGGTATTATAGAGAGAGAGAGAGAGGAGAATATCGGAGCAGCCCAGCAACAGCATGTTGTATTCAAATAAGCATAAGTCCTTTGGAAGGAGACGAGAAGGGAATTTTTGGTGAAACGGTAGCAGTGTATAGGACATATTAGGGCTGAGAAGGAGATAATGGTGCGTGCCATCATGAGGATAATAAAGGAAGGAGAATCGGTGGGGACAAGGTAAAAATAAGCAATTTATTGAAATGAGTTCTTGCAAGTGTCAAAGTCAAAGCAAGTGGTTGTGGCTCCTGCGACTTCTTTGGATTTGGAACATTTGCATTGATAACAAACAATATATGCGTCGTGACATTACGTAAGATTGCTACAGGTTTTTACCATCTCATCAAGCTCAAGAAAAGTAATAGCTGGATCGATAGTTGACTCATATGTATGGAGTAGGTAGTCACGGAGAAAGTTTTCGATGCGCTTGATACACTCGCCTCACCATTAGCTGCTTACTGATCGTGAGTCGTCCAGTAAATAAATCTCGAGACGAGATTATGTACAAGGACTGTGAAATGAGTCCAAGCAGTATCTTTGTTGGCTCAAGTCGAGCGAAGAGCGAGGACAGGAGAAATGGGAAGTGAAATTAATTGAATTCCACTTGAAATAGGGAAAAAGACAACTTCTGACCGTTCTTCTCTCTATGCTTTGTCAGAACCAATAAAATTTTGATGAGACATGACAAAGAGAGAGAGATGTGTCTGTCCTGCTGTTCCATAAAGGTTGACTAATCATATGAGTGTAGGTAAACTTCACAACTCTTTTACGGCCAACTATTTGTTTCATAAGTCTCAAACTGTGGATGCAACAACATTTGATAGTATAATGAGATGAGGATATTTCAAAAGCAAAGCATTACAGGAAAAGCTTTGGTGTGGGAAATTCAGGAAAGCCCGATGGTCACCAGGCTAGTCCATGTGTGCACGATGTTCTGCGTTCAGGATCTAACTCAGTCTATTGAGGAATCGGATACAAGGGATGACTCATTCAGTGGGAGAGACGAGTCATCAACATCGTAGTCCGCACACTCGGGCTTTAGTCAGCTCTCTCTCTCTCTCTCTCTCTCTCTCCTCTCTCTTCTCTCTTTTTGTTTCGGTGTTGCATAGCTCGTCTTTCTAGCCCTTATTTTCTAACTAGGGGACACATTAGACACATGAAAGACTGAAACAGGGTACAAACGCGGCTTTCTCCGAATAATTATCTCGGGTCACGAAGTTTCCTATCCCTCCGAACACATTCCCTTTCTGTCAGCCAACCTACCCATGGATGGAACAACTTAGTAACGAAGACTCCCAACACTCACATACACACAAGCCAATAGATTCTTTCGTAGAGAAAAAGGATTTAGTGCGATTGCTTTCCAGAATTTCCGCATTCCCTTTGGTACAATTGTTTCTCGATCGTCTTCTTACTTATTGTTAGTGCAAGGACTGCCCTGATGTTACGTAGCTGTAGTTAGGTTAAGTAAACCAAAACTGAAATCGGGTTGAGTGCTACTAAATTTTCTTTTGCCCTTACCTCACACAAAATGGCGCAGTAATTTCTAGTCTTCAGTTCGTCCTACTCACTTCACTATTTTCCTAGCACACTTTAATATACTCCTTAAGGTCTTATATCTATCTCAATTTTCCAATTTCCAAACACATCTTCAGAGTCCGACCGTCTATAAAAGGAGCCGAAATCTTGAGTTGGCGTAGCCTTAAGTCGGCAGTCCTCAACTAAAGCCTCAGATCGAAGTTTACAAAAACAAAAATTTTCTCCAGTGACTCCTCGCTGTTTTGACTTCCCCAATCCAACCGAAATATATATGTATGTGCTCCTTCTTTCAATGTTTACGCAATCGAAAGCCAGATGATCATTTGATGTACCGCCAAGGGAAGCTTGTGGAAGTGAGATGAGTCTGAAAAAGAGATTTCATTTTTGGGAAGACTTCTACTCAATGCCCCTTTCATGTCTCTTCTGATATAAGAATTCGCTTCGAGACAGAATTCACATGGATCAGCACGCTAAAAGTTTTGGAGCACGCGAGCCGCTGTCCTAAGCTTTGTGGCGTCGAAATTTCAAGTCAAATAAATAGATTAGCGAAGACTTTACTACTGTCATTCCCAACGCCACTGTTTATTGCCATTTTCGATGAGCTACATCACGTAGAAACTTTGTTTTTAGATTAACAATAATAACAATTATTATTATTAAAACTTAAAGCCGAAAGAAGCATCTTGGATCAAGTTGAAAATTATCATATCTCAGACCTACCATACATTCGTCGAACACGGTATTACTTTTATTAATTTCCCGAACCCATATTTCGTACGAATTAGGGCATTGCGAATGGAATGTCAGGGTGCACAAAACGAACGCATGAACATAAACAGTAAATCGAGTAATTATAATCAAACATCGTTTCATAAGATATGGTGAATGGATTTGACAATTTGTAACCACCGCAGAGAATGAAAGAGAAATGAAAATTTAAGCTCACGTTGATTCCAGCTCTCGATAGCTGGTGTGACTCAGACTAGAGCTACAAGAGGAGCAGCTCAAATTTTACGACAAATGTAGCTTGTTTATTTAATACGATAATACATCAAATATAATTCTACATATTTTGGACTAGCAGCATTCAAAAGAAATGACGGAATTAAATTTCAAATTATATTTGCATGAAAATAAGATTGGGGTAGGGCAGGATATTTATTCACCACTATCTTCCCCAAGACTGGCGGTGTAAGGAGATGAGTCATCGCTGATCGATTGCAGTAGGAACGATGTAGGAAATATTCCCAAGATTCCCTTCTTTTGGAGCTGGATTTACGCAGGAGAAAGCTCCTCTCATCCACATGGAGTTAGTTTACAAATTCATCTAGGCTCGTGGTGTTTCAATCTGTCTATGTAATGATGACTGACCCTCTTGCAAAAGTGGTGCAATGGTAAGCCCATCACGTTGAAGTAGTCCCCTTCAATTCCCTCGACGAGCGAACCTCCCAGCCCTTGGATGCCGTATGATCCAGCTTTATCCCTACAATTTTCATTCTCAGATGAGTGCCTGAGTGAGTTGACGAGGACTTTTAACACTTCAATTCACTTTAAATATTTAAAGAAAGAAATTCTGACTGGTTGTGTAAATTAAACCTATTTTTGGTGCGGATAAACAACTTTTCAAATAGATCGTTATGGCAGGGATGGTTTTGCATTAAAGTAACAAAATGAGCTATATATTTTCATCTTCCGCTTACTACAGCCAGCCTTTCCGACACTGAATAGTCGGACATAAAGAATGACAGTTTGACAGTTGACTTTTGGGCATAAAAAAGACAGCGAAGACCTCGCTATTTATAGGATAAGATTAGGTGATGAAATGAAACTCCACATTCCACCAACTACCAGGGAGACCTCGGGTCTCAGCTGTAGCACCTGAACAGCAAATTAGTAGGTGCATCGATTACTCTGCTTTGGAGACCACACACTGGGAAAACCTATGACTATCAGCCAATGTTTTCCCCCATTAAGATTTATCTTTCTACGGGTAGGTCATACAAAACCGTCAAGAACTTCCGCAACGAGGCCTGATTCAATTTCCTAACATTCGTGAAACACGGCAGTACGATCTTTTCGCAGATACAAAACTTGTCTCTCTTTCTATTTACAATAACAACGCCTTACAGAGGTTCTCCGGTCTTGATATAAGCTAAAATAATTTCGTCTGTCAGCGTTGCCATCTTAACTTTGGTCATTTCATAAAAAGTGTCCATGTAAGCTTCTCCGGAGCCTCCTTCAGTGGTATCCGGCCACAAAAGTACAACGCCCGTAAACACTTGATGAGTCTGCCCGCTAAGCCTGCATTACCCAAGATAAATAATTAGATCACCCAGAGATACGAACATGCTGAAAAATACACAAAATTACTAGTCCCTGTATTATCTCAGCGAACTTTCTTTCACAACGACATGACTTTCTCCACAAGGACAATCAACAGAACGAGAAATTTTTTGAGTACATGTACGTGTCTATGCACGCTTATTACTTACTGAGAGAGCATTTGAGCCGCTGAAATTTCATCTGCGGGTTTGCCGAACAATTGGCCATTCATTGCTACAACTGTATCAGCTCCAATAACAACATCTAGTACTTGACTACCCTCGATCTTCAACCTCTCGTAGACTTCGTTTGCCTTGCCTTTTGCAGTTTCTATGGCGTAATCCCCGACAAAGGGGTACTTCTCAGGAGATAAATTCTCGTCAAACTTGGAAGGAATAATCTCCACATTTAGTCCCTGTAATGATTGAAAATTGCATGAAAATTTCCAGTTGAAATTATGTGATCGTCCTCGACGGCAGGTCTTTAACTTGTGGAATGCTGCCAAGCAATTCCCTTCCTATCCCTATACACTTTGAATGCAAATCACCAGCATTGACTCACTTTCCCCACACAATTATCTACTGCGTACGGTCGAAATATTGGCCGGAGCAGCAAGATAACTGGGCCGTTAGATCAACATGTGTCCGTTTAGCATGCAGAAGTAAAGTCTTAGGTAACTTTTCCATCTTTACCCCAAACTTTTCTTCACTCAACTGGAATGCTCAACCATCCGGAAAGCCAACCGGAATTCAAACACTGTAATACATAATACAAACTTCCTGTACGTCAATTCTTTCACGTTATCTTAACCACAACCTCAGAATGTCCTACTTTGCATTACATTATTCCACGTCAAGCGCAAACACACTATAGAAGGGAGAAAACATCCCTTTTGCACATATTCAAATCACTAGCTGCCGGAAGAAGAAGAAAATACAAATGCCAACACGAAGAATGATAAAAGAATAATTTATTAATCCTCAAATCTACAGCTTGATTGTATATTTGAAATCATGTACACGGTACCCCAGAAGGAAACTGTACCTCGAAATTCAAGAAGCTTCATGTGCAAAAACGAGGAAAAGTTTACGACTTATAGCTGCCCTCTACCTCTGTCATGAAATGTTACAGGCCTAGATGGACCTTAGCACTTATGTGAATTGCGCTGCAGAAATGAGCTATACTACTAAAGTTTCGCTTATTTTTAAGTCTTGTGTCACATCAATAGACGCGTCCCTTTACACCTTTTGAACAGCTTTTTGCTCCACACGGAAACTGGCATTAATTCAATAAGTTCCAATGCATTGGGATAATGGCTTAAATAGTTTTGAAACGGGTGTTTTAAGCTTCACACCCTGCACTAACATGGGGCTGACTATCAAATCCTATAAATAAGTGGTAAGTAAAAAGAACCAAACCAAGGATATTAATACCACAGCGTGCAAGGTTACAGCTCCCTGGAGAAATCCTAATTACGTTACTCATTATTGGACACAAAGGCCGTAAAATTTATATCTATACGTGATAATTTACTTGCCGAACAAAAACAACTCACCTGGTATATTCTTACAATCAAATTAATCAGATACACACGAATCATGCGGGTATCTTCATACAAAATACACAATGCGGCGCATTGCGGTTTTTGTTTGCAGATTCACGTATATAGATTTTGCCTATCGGACTATGTAGTTTTTACCCACATTTAATTCATACGTTGGACTGAAGTGAGACTCCTTGCGTGTTTATACATGTTTAATGATTTCAATTTTCCTAGTAGAGGTTTTTAAATAAGCCAACTGATGTGAACCTTGGAATGTGCTGGAAATGACTGTTCACGCTATGACCCCCTAATCAGAAATTAGACTGAAGAAAAAAATATCATTTCACAGAAAACTTATTCTAATTACAACACCCAGCATTTCTTAGAATCCAGGAGTTCAATGCAATAAAATATTACTGGAAATTACAGACATGTCGATAAGAAAGTCAATGCTGCGGACTACCAATTTTCTAATAAAGTTGGAATAAACAAATACACTATTTTTATCAGCTCACAATGCTCTCCAAAATCGATTTACGCCTAGGAGATCCACTGGCCAGAACAATTCGTTTTGTTGAAAGAAATGACTTAAGAGGTTGAAGCATCGTTTCAGCATTAGCCAACCCGTTCTGGATTCAAACTCTGCAACACAATACGCATGTAAAACAACCCGTAAATTAGCTACACTTCAAACAAAACAAAAACACCTTTCTTTGCAAGTTGTGCAACTATCGTCATTCATACTTAGTACGAAGGCATTTGATCTCCCCTAAAGCCATATGTTAGTAATTATAAAGTCAGTTACCAGTTCTAGAATGACTTTGAATGGCACACAAACCAAAATCTAAGGCAAGCACAAAAATTACGTCACATCTCATTGCGCTTTCGGCTTTTCCTAGAGGTAGTAACTGGATTTAAAAATGTAATTACAAAATACTCTACCCACTTAGGCAAACCAGCCACAAGAAACGTCAGTTCATAAAGTTACCTTTTTGGCCAGTAGTGTACGAATGCGGCCTTTTCTAATCATTCAAAATCCTGTCAAACAATGAGATATCTCAAGAAAATCCCGCATACCCATCCAGAAAATTTTTTTAATAGCAAAAATATAAGACCTTAGGCAATTATAAACTATTTTTAATTTAATAACTTATATAGTAAGTACTTACTTACACAAAATTAAAAATACTGTGGTCAACTGTGATGAGAACACTAGTATATAATTATATATACATATATATGCAGTTTATTGAGGTTAAATCGGCCTTAGTCCTTATAACCGCACACTAGTATTAGTATATAAACCCTCTTGAAATAAACAATTAAATACTACCAAAATCATGTAATCCACGCTCACCTGTTCTTTCTATAGGGTTCCTCAAGATTACTACGGGTGAAATTCTAGACGTACAAGGCTAAATGTAAACTTTATACACCCCAGGAACCTCGTTTTTTGACCTAAAATAATCCAAATTAACCCTCGTCAGTCCCGTTAGGGCAAGTTCAGCGATTCTCCACTACAAAAAAATTCTTCTAAATCCACTTGAAACTGGAAACCACTAATACTTAGTAATGTTCCAAGGTGACCCCCGACGCACAGGCAGTGTAAATGTTTCGAAATTATAGGTTTTCAATGCTGACATTTTGTGAGCACTTTATGAGCATGGATATTGCTACCCATATTCTGCGCCAGGCTCAATCATTTTAGAATTTAACAAACTATTTTAAGGGACACCTCATTATTTCTGGAGATTTTGTGTTCCTCATGAAGCAAAGCGGTATATTTTGATCCCTGATGATACCGATATCACAAAATAAATCCTCAAAACACCGACTGAAAAGGCATCAACCTATATCTATGATCATTCCTATTCTCTCACACTAGTACAGCAACCTATAAGTACCTCAAAACACAACCATGCTTCTAAAACGAAAGGAGCAAAGGAATTACTACGCGAGAAACTAAGTTATATAGTAGGAGAAAAACTTACCCTGAAAGTAACTTCAAGCAATAACAATTAAAATCAAGCCGATCACCAATAACATATATTGAGCAAAACACTTAGTAACACTGCTAATTTAAAACGGAATAATATAAGTAAGCACAATTACCAGAAGATCCTCTCGTACAATCCAAAATCTCTCGCACTAACTTGTCCCGGATCGATCACCCTATATAATTACATCGAAACAAAAATAATTAACATGCAACCACCTACAGTTAGCAGTGACAAAGGAAACATTGTAACACTTATTTAAATAGGAACGTAACAATCCTTGCAATTCATTTCCACACTTCATAGTCTGCAAATAAATTAGCTAACATGATACATTTATTTTATTAACTCCGACACCTACATTCAAAGACAATGTCATACACAGAAATAAATTCCCACCTTACCTTTGAACTTTTACAAAGCAAAACCGTATCGCTGACAGGTTGACACTCCCGAAATGTCAACTTTCCGGGCTACAACAATAATTGATGTGAACTCTTCAGACTCGCTTTCACCGAAAAACCGCAAAACCATGCTTTCAAGACCAGAATGAAAAGAAAATCTCTATAAAACCTACATAGCAGGCCGAATTATACAGATACTGGTACTGTGCCATATTGCCATGAGGTACGTACTACCACATGTACTACAAATCTGATGGGTTTAGCCACAAAACGCAATGATTTTAGCTTTGGACTTTTTGCTTTCATTTAGAACTCTTAATATTTCACGACGTAGGTTCACCAAAAATGCCATGATTTGAACATATATTGTACAAAAAGAAATGTAATTAAAATTTCCAAAACAGCAGACTTGTACCATCTTGATCCAAATTTTAATTATAGCTTACGCAGGTCAACAAGTGGCTGTAAATCAGAAAGAAACCCTACTATTTAAATCAATAGAATTGACTGCATTCCGCCAATTTGAAGAACAATTATTTGGCCTCTTTAATAATTTTTCCTTAGTTAAGAAGCAAAGCAGAGCGGCAAATGCTTTATGCTGATATTTTGTGGGTGTCGTACTTAAGTCGTAGTCGTAATGCATGGGGAAATCAGTCATTTTCCTGGCTAGATTAAAAAACAATAATAAAGGCGTTGTGTCATGATTTCAAAAAAATCAAACAAATATTCTAAACTTGCATGGCTCTAAGATATTAATTTGGATGGATATAATCAACAAAAATGCGGTATCAGTGATTGTGATTTGGAACAGGGAACGAAATGTTCTTCAACATCATAGAGGTTCTAACGCAGTGTATAGTAACCCGGGGCAAAAATGGCCACGGGGAAAAAATTTGTACCAATCACGTGGCTGCTTTCATTCCATTTCCCAAATTTTGTGGCCATTTTTGACCCGTTTATGGCTAATTTTGCCCCGTGGCAATTTTTGCCCCGGTGGCCATTTTTACCGCAGGTTACTCTATAAAAAAATTCTAACATGCGAAATACCTAAATGGCAAATGGGAATAAAATTATTTGAAAACATGTCGACTCACGTTTACAACAATAATAACTAATTATTGCTCATTGCTCATCTCAACAGAAAAAACTAGTGTAATGTGTAAATGGACGTTTTTCATTTTACCATTTTTAATAATTGGAATACATGATTATTTCAAATGAATCACATATATTTAGTACCTACAGCTTTCGATCACGAACAGTGATCTTCCTCAGTGCAGGGCTTGAAACCGGACTTCCGAAATACCTTACAAACCAATTAACTACCATAGGATGCGAGTATACCCACCGGTTCGTGCGGTATAAAGTATTTAATCGGGTTACAAGTGTTTTTAGAAACGATTTTAGAAAATTATGGCCTTGCACTGTTTTGATACTAAACCCCTCATATGTCGACTTGTACACACACGAAGAGATGAGCATAAACAAAAACACGAGCCCATACTTTGAATTTGGTGGATCGTATTTCGTCGTGTCCTGTCCTGCGCACAACTTGCGAAATTAAATAGTCGAATGTCTTTTTATCTTGAGAACACGTTCGAACTATTCGAACTTCAAAGTCTATAATATAAAAATATAAATGATAGAGAGATGAGAGCTGTCTAAGAATAATGTACGTCTGCTCTTATTACTCTTAATAGCAGTGCACAGTATCTACATATTACCCCCCGGAAAGTGATTGATTAAAAAGTATAATTATATATGCTTAATAAGATTTACTTCTTTAGCTGCATCACCGCATATCCGCACCCGCAGAGAAGATCGTTTGTATCGTAATCAATGGATTCAAGTATGTAATTTACTTAACTATAATCTTTATTTCTTTTTATGGTCTGTTTATATAAAAGACTGCTTTATTTAATGTATGGTGGTATATTTGTGTATGGGTATTGATAATATTGGCTGTAAACGTAAACTGTAAAGAGTGTAAAGGATATTTGAGCTTCCCTTTCCGATTCCCGTTACTTAACATTGAATTTAGTGCTGAAAGTGAAATGACACAGACACAGTCAGTTATTGTAAGGGAGAGAGTGAGGATCAAACATTGAAGTAGAAGTCACAACAGTATATTTTTATAGGAGGGGGTAATGACATGTATAAATAATAAATAATTTAAGTAGTTATTAGAGGTGGAAACAAGTTGAGCGGTGGAGTCCCGAACCTGAAAACTAACTGACGTGATTTTGTTTGTTTTTGTGCAGCTCTTCCGATTTTGAACTAGGACGGTGATTGTGCTGGAGAGACAAGGTAAGTTACGTGGGTTTTACTTTTACAGATTTGAGAGATTAGAGGAAGGTTAGCTGATTTACAGTTGACAATTCCTTGTATTAAATTTATTTTCTTTTTCGTGAGGAGATCTTATAGAAATAGTGATTAGGTGGTAGACTTGCAACTTCCGGTGATGGTTCTCGTATTGTGTGGCTTCTAAAATATTTAAATTTATTCAGTGTCGCTCGGGTCTCGCCCATACACATGGATATCAATTTTCGTCGGCATTAAACAACTGTCTCCTTTACAAAGTGGTTTCTAGAGTATTTGCTGTCAATTGCTGTAGTGTTTTTGGTGTTGAGAGAAAGTTAATATCTTGGGATTAAAGTGGAAACCATTGTTCTTCTGAATAAAAGTGGCCGGATAAAAATAAGTTTTTGGTGAACTTTTGTTTTGTGTAGTAGGTAGGATGGATATTTGACATTTGACGAAGATTTGTCCTGCCTGACACTGTTTGATGGGCATGAGAACCCGGTTTAGTTAGTAAGCAGTTTATAACAATAGTATAGACAAAAAATTTATCGCATTTATTTTATTTATCAAGCTATCTAAAAATAAGAGGCGTTTTTGTTTTTGACAAAGCAAAAAGCAACTGAGGAAGATTTTCTTGGGAATGGGTGGACATTTATTGGGTTTTATCATCCTTATTTACTATAGTTGGTTATGAGTATGAAACAAAAACTGTGGCATTGTCATGGCTTGTGACACAGGTCGTGTTAATAGTATAGTATTTTTGGAAGTTTTATAAATGCAGTGTGTATAGTTGTAGACTGTCCTCGTGCTTTATTAGTAACATTTAGACATTGGTTCTTAATGCGTATAAATGTTCCTTTTGGTTTTATTCTAGGAGTACGAGTACGAGCTTATGCTTTTTAGCGAGCCATATTTATATTATATGTGGATCCAGAACGGGAAAATGAAAATGAGTCAGAAGCTGCTTACGTTGTGCATTTTAATTACGCTCTGCACCGCCTTCGCGCTACCTAAACATGCGAGCGATGCTAAAAGATTAGTGGAAAAGGTATTTTATGATTTTTATACACGTAACCATTTTTTAACAAATACATTTTTATCGTTAGCCATTATATGGTTAACTAAAAACAGTTTATTGTTAATTGGCTGTATTAGCCGCTTAATGATCATGGTTGCAATTTTTCGTTACGATATTTTAAAATTCGCGGATTGTTACATGAGGGGTAGTTGATTTTTGTTTCAATGTTAATTACCTTGCCAGAAACGGCTGAAATTGATGGTGTAATTCTTGTTATAGCCATTAAGTGACCAAGAGCATTTTGTGGAAGGGAGTCATAATGCAGCTTATGATCACGAAGCATTTTTGGGAGAAGAAGCCAAGCAGTTTGATGACCTTTCACCCGACGAATCTCGAAGACGACTTGGGTGAGTCTGCTAGTAATTAAATTATTCGTTCAATGGGTTATGTGTGTAGTATTGACATGCTGTCTGTTACAAGTTCCAACCACTTGTCCCAAATATTGTTGCTACCAATGAGAAGCGGACAGCTGTAGAAGTTGTTTGCAAGCTTCATTCATTGAGGGTGCGGAAGAGCAATTTTTCTCAAAAAAAAATATCACAAAAAACGCTTCACTTATAATGCACTGGGAAGTACTAATCGCAGTTATTACACTATGAAGTGATGGAATGTGGAGCTACAACTTTCATTTTAAGATACTTTTATTAGGTGCTTGCATGATGTATATGTAAGTCAATGAGATACACATTGTATAGGATTGATGAATTTTTCCCACGTCAGCCAGTGCGTGTAGGCAATACAGAATTTAGCAGTTTAGTATGTTGAAATTACGGGGGCATATTTTCACGTGCTTGAATTGAAGATGTTACACTTGTACTAGTGTTGTAATTGCAATTAAATTTGAATTACTAGGCTAATCTTCGACAAAATCGATACTAACAAAGATGGATTAATTCAGTCTTACGAATTAAAAAAATGGATTGAATGGACACAAAGACGATACATTGTCGCTGATGGCGAGACTCAATGGAGGATTCATAACCCGGAAAGGAAGGAGAAAATATTGTGGAATGAGTACAAAAAATCTACGTATTCATTTCTTGACGAAGAAAACAGGGAGAGCAACGATTACAAAACTTACTCAAGAATGATTGAAAGGGACAGAAGACGCTGGCGAGTAGCTGATGAAAATGGAGATGATGCCTTAACACAAGAAGAGTTCCTGAATTTCATTCATCCAGAAGGCACACCTCATATGCATGATCTAATCATAATCGAAACTATCGAAGATATCGACAAGGATGGAGACGGGAAAATATCCATGGAAGAGTATATTCGTATGTAAAAGTTTATTTATTGAATTTATTACGTTTTTATTTATTTATTCAAAAGTTTTCTTGGCATAATGCAGCATTTTTTACGTGTAGAGGATTTGTACCGAGGTGAACCCGGTGATGAAGAACCTTCATGGGTGACGTCGGAGAGGGAAACGTTTTCACAGTATCGGGACAAAAATGGAGATGGATACTTAGACCAGGCGGAGGTATTTTCTTGTTCAAAATGGTTTAACAAGCTTCTGAGACTTAAGCCTCCAATCCATCCACTTTGATAGTGGACATGTGTTTTTGTTTGTAGTGTTTGAGTAATAGTACTGGCTGACATTAATCATTAGTTCACTTGGGCGAGAATAGAATTTCTCCCATCCAAGAAGGAACTTAATCGTCGTCACACCTTCACATGTCCATTACGATAAAATCCTGCAAATTTAGTTGCTGGTTGGAATTTGAGTAATTTTGACCCACAAGGAAGCAAGAACTCAGTCTTATCGAAGTCAGAAAAGAACACGATGATAAATCAAACAAACTTGCTGTTCATATTAACCATGGGCGCCTTCAACTTAATTTTTATCCGTTGGAGAAAACGCCTCCGACACAATTACCGGGTCAAAAGGATGCCTACGGAAATATGTTCTCCAAGAATAATTCGTGGGATTGTTCCAGGAGAAGAATGAGAATAATGTTGGTGGGATTATCTTCAGCTAGATTATTGGGGGAGGGGGCGAATTAAGACTGGAAGAATAACGTAGGAAGGAATATCTCGGATGGGATTTAGAACGGATTCCGTTCAACACCCCTGGTGGGAATATCACCGGAGGGTTTCTTTATATTTTCTTAACTTATGCAACTTGAGGAAAACAGTAAATCTTTAAAGAGCACAGAATCATGTTTACCTAGTCTCAGGGATCATCATCTCCTGAATTTACACCCAGGTTTTATCACTGAACAAGCACGCCAGGTGGTTGTAAGGTCAAAACTGCTGTGTAAACTGGTAAAAATGTGATGCACAGATTTTTAATTTACATACTCAACACTATCCTGATTGTTCCCCAATTCCTTTACTCTAAACCTCGTAATCTTTGTAATGGATGGATCGGAAGCAGATAATCTAGGTCTTTTAGAGTATTAATTTAGAAATAAGATGTCATCGCTGTGTCACTCAATAAAATGCAACTACCAGTAGCGTAGTAATTTTTATCTCTTGCAGTTTGATGGGCTATTTTTTGATTCTTGATTTAATCATTTACTGTTTATTAACTTTAGGTGAAGCAGTGGATTATGCCTGATGATTTTGATCAAGCTGCAGCGGAAACAAGTCATTTAATTCACGCTTCGGACGCCAACAACGATGGAAATCTCACGAAGCAAGAAGTACTTGATAAATACGATATATTTGTGGGCTCTCAAGCTACCGACTTTGGAGAAGCGTTGATTAAGCACGACGAGTTTTAGTGCTTCCATGTTGCCAAACCTATTCGTTCCGGTTCCGTTTTTGCACAACTACTTGCTGCTTTGGCAGTTGTCTTACTATTCTGAAATATATGGATCATGTAGCAAATGGGACAAAATCCTTCCAAAGAGTATCATGCAATAACTATTAACCTTGACTAGAAAAAATGGAGTATTTAATATATAATTATATAAAGACGGATTGGTTACAAGAGGTTTTGAATCTTAGTCACTTCCGTTAAGAGTGCCATGATCGTTGCGATTCCCGTTTGTATGATTTTTGCTCTGTAAATAGCCGTTTTTGCATGTCTTAATATCAAGTTACGCTATCCTTTTTATTAAAAATGAGTTTGGTGATTCAGTAAGCCGAAATTTTCTTAACACGGCTTATCTGTCATAAATTACCTTGAGAATTCATAATTACTGTCAGGTAAATCGATTTTATTTTGCACATTTTAACCTTTAGTACAAAGTGTGTGCGCCAATTCTTTCTTTCGGTACTGTCCGCTTTAAGTTTAGTTTAACCGGGCCAGTTGTAGCGTACTGTGTTTTCAACTTTAAACCAAAATGCTAGTGTTCTCGGAAGAGCATAGAAAACAACTCCGAGCTGTTGTCAATGCATAATAGTTAATAGCCAAAGATTTGGCCTACTGATATTCTGTATTAATGTACCGGTATAGTGGGCTACTTTTGTTCCTTTTCTAGATAATGAAATAATAGGTAGCTTTAATCGAAGGCGTCTTAATTACTTTAAAAAACGCAATTTTTTTTACCTGTCTAACATTGAATATCGAAAGTTTTCCCCAAACACCTGCTAAGCGTATTTTGTTCTATCACGTACTGCATAAGGTGCTACTGCTACACTATGTACCACAGCTGGTTAGACAGGTTGTTCGGAATAAGCTATTTATTCTTTAATAATGGACGACTAATACTCCAGTAATTCCCATTTATTATGACTGCCTATATTCTAAAGACGGTTTGTAGTTAAGTGTAGTTTACTGCGCTGAGGTTTTCTATGTAATAGTAACAGCTTAACGGCTAACGGTTAACCCAAAAAGTGCCTTTACTGTGTTAATTTTCAAGTTTAATCTTAATCCTAGCGTAATACACGGAGCTCATATATAAGCTCATCAAACAACAATCTGGTAATGGATAATAGTCACTTAAAAATCTCATTCTTATTTATGAACTGAATAAACATAATGCTAAATGGTAAAGCTTAAGTAAATGTCTTGTCTTGAGTCTTGGAATTTATACTCATTAACATTAGTATCTTGGTAATGAAAATAACAAACTTCTATTTCTATCTACTAGTCTGAGTCGGAGGTCCGAGTAAGGTAACCAATTATATGTGCATACTCTGAAAGGGGATTATTATTTGTATCTTTGCATATGTCTGTCCTGCTTTATGTTGAATTATTATTGTATGGAGTTTCTACCGAGCTTCGCCATTACTGAATAAAAGAGCCATATCGGCACTGAAAGTCTTTGAAAGTTTTACATCATGCATTTGCCATTTATTTTACTAAATTACTTACACTTTCATTGGTTATGAATTTACTTATATAGATAACCACTTAAACCTTGCTGGTTTCGCATAGGTTTTTACTCAGCGATTCGCTTAGCGACGTCACTTTTATAAACAAGTGCAGGCGCTTGAATTGACAAATCGGGATAAAGATGGGTGAAGAAAATCGCTTCAAAGCGTGCTGCTATTCTTTTAGTCTATGTCGAGGGTGCATGATGAATGGGACAGGATGTTTCGGGATGAAGTCGCGGAGCGACTGCGAATAATTTGGACTACATATGCGGCTATGCGAAACCAGCTTTACGGTCTAATCTAATCAAATATGCAGCCCTGGCAACTGCCTGGAGTGGTTGCCAAAATTATGGGGGGACTTTTGCAAATTTAAAATGGTTGTTGGAACGGATTCTGCAATTTCGTCGAAATCCGTGTAATTTTTCATAGAATTTGGAAGTTTTGATTATGGATTGCACCTCTGCACGGGTTATTTCCCCGGGGAAATTCGGTGGCTACAAAAAATGTAACCCTACGGCTATAAACAACCTACTATCTAGTTGATGACTGGGAACCCATTAATGAACTCAGATCTGACAATTGGCGTGACCATTGACCATCATCACCGTTTTCCTTTTTAGTAACAAAAGTACCTAAAATTACATATTCTCAAGTACAACCAATTTAATGGGAAAAGATTAAGCGGCATCTATTGAGTAATTGAGCGGAGGCTTGGAAGGCGGACTCTACTTCTGATTCGATAATGGTTTCACAAGTGAATCTAGATTTTTGACCGGGGAATTTCAAATAGGTGAGAATATCACCAAAAAAACCAATAATAATAGAGGTAAATGCATTACAGGCTAGAAATAGGAATAAACCTCAAGTAGCCCAACTCCCAGTTCTTGCGGGCAAGATTACTTAAATTTTAGGCAATACGTGGGGTAACAAACTTTGACCTGCAGGTTTTTGGAGTTACCTAAGGGGACAGAAATACAGCACCCATTAACGAATAAATAAATAGAAGGTGTAATAATGGGCCAAGTTCATGCTATTGGACTGGATTACGCTTCACCTGCGAAGCCTAAAGCAGACGAAGATCCAGTATTTCCACCAAATTACGGATTTGAAGAAAATGGTCAGCAGCGAAAGGAAAGAGGTAAATTATTATGAATTTAAAGTTTTATAACAGAAATTTCCAACTCCAATTCCCTGAGTATGCAATGATCTTGTATAATTTCAGTTATGATCGCCACCAAAGATGAAATGATAGCTGCGAAAGTGCCGTATAGATACCGAGACTTCTGTGCTCACAAGTATATTCAATTTAAGGCTTGTGCTCGAAGTGTTTACCCATTTGTTGTCAAATGTGAACATGAAAAACATGAATGGGAAGTTTGCATGGCTGAGGAGTAAGTCTTTGCAAATATTTTTCCAATAACGATATCCTTAGGAATTTTTAAGTTCCAACTTAACAGCGTTTGCGAAATTGCTAAATAGGTCCGAATAGTTACCCATAAAGTTGTGACAGGTTGTTTTTATTTGTGATTTTAGTTTTGGAGTTGTGTATTAAATATAATCTCATATATCATGTTATAGAATCAAAATGCGTAATGCTTATACTCAAAATAAAGTCCATTTCGACAATAGTAAATTTCGAGGTTCGCAGTGTCAAGGTTGCGTAATAGCAAATTCCTTTGGTTTAATAGTTTAACATTGAATCCGAATGTCCTGAACAAGGTTCTGGGAAAGGTATATTTATTGCTCAATTCAATTATGGTGTTCTTTACAAGGTGATGGATGTTATCAAATTAAACAAGGTGATGGATGTTATCTTTGAAAGTTTTAATTTAAACATCAAGCATTACTGTGCCTTAGTGCTTCAGACTACTCTCCATCATTAAAATTTAATGTAGCCTCACTAAATTCCTCTGTATTGGTGAAAGTAGTAAGGAAATAAGTGTGAGGGCAACAAAATTTGCAGTTGAAGTCGTTGACGATCCTTGCAGTAACTAATTTCAACTTTTGTAAAATAGAAAAGAAAATGTTACTTCTTTCTGTGTATTTCTTACAGTACATGCATAACAATTGCAATACTGAGTCAGCAAGTCTCTAACACGTATTTTACAAGTTAAACTGTTTTTCTCGAAGAGCTGTAGCAGTCCAGATAGTCATGAATAAAGGTGGGTAGTAATTAATTGTACAAATCTTTTTCTTATTTTAGCTACGACATAAGTAGGAAAGAATACGAGCGTGAAGAGCGTCTTTTGCTCAGAAAGCAAAGGAAAGAACGGCTTGAAAGGCTAAAAGAAGAGAGGAGGGTCGCGATGGAGGCTGCAACTGCGGACGAAGAACATTAAAATCTCCCAGAAACTGTCATGCTTGTCACTGTAGTAACTATCGAAGAACTTCGTCTTATTCCCGGACAAGTAAATCAAAACAATATTTTAGTCGCATATGTAATTTTGTTAATAGTACGTTATAAATTCAAAGAATGGACAAGTAACTTTCCTGGATATAAATACACTTAATACAGTCAACTCAGAATAAAGTCCAAAGAAAACTAATTGGTTGAAATCTTTACATTTTGCTTGACCGTGTCCAGCATTTATCCTTCGCTGTACTCTGTAAGTCGTTCTATAGGTAATAGATTTATTTTGGATATACACATTGCGAATCAAATACATTCTGATGAAAATATCTGCTATTGAATGAATCCCTCAATAAGTTTAATCACCATCTAAAAATTGTCAGAATTCATTTGCCTAAGCAGCGATTGTACGACCCTTGTCTCATTTTCACCTAATTATGTGTGAATTCAACATGAATTTTGTGTCACGAAGATTCCAAATGACTACCTTGATTATTATACCTTATACCATTATAAGTATCAAGCGTGAAGAACGTGTCGGTGTATTCCTTAGCGCCGATCCCCACAAGCGCCGGAAAACTCATCCCTAAACGCCTAAACTCCAAAACAAACTCATTTCTTCCCCACATTCTTATTCCCTTATTTGTATTGATGACTTCGTGACCTTGTAAAGTCATAATTTGGACATTGCAATCTTGAAGAGCTTTAAATTAAATCAACGCATAATTAATGCATTGCCTTTACAAACCACAATGAGTTACTTTTTCCGATATGTGAATGCGAAAAACCTTTTTTTCTGGGAATGTTTAACAATGCTGATGAGTTTGTAGTACTGACCCAGAGATACACATTGGTGGTGGTTGTAGGGCGGTCACATGCATAACACGGGAGTTATCGGGTATTTTCGTTCTTTTCAGTTTATCCAAAATTACTCGAAAACTGGTGAACCGATTTTAACCAAACTTTTTTCATTTTGTAGCATTTTTAATTTACTAGGCCACCCTCTTTTATTTTTTTGAAATTCTCAAAAACTTTGAACTGAGTAACTTTCGTTTATACAAAAAAACAGGATTTATCTGAGATTTTCGGTTTTTTCACGTAAATCAAAATTACTCAAAAACTGGTAAACCGATTTTGACCAAACGTTTTCCATGTTGTAGCATTTTTAATTTACTAGACCACCCTTTTTTATTTTTTTGAAATTCTCAAAAATACTTTGAAATTTGGAACCTTTATTTCCAAAATTTTAAATTTTTTCAAAAATTGTGAATTTTGGTTTCGGATTAAATGCTTGAAATTTCTAAGTTTGCGAATTTCAAAAAACTGAAAAAAGTTGGTCTGGAGAATAATAAATGCTACAAAATGGAAAAAGTTTGGTTAAAATCGGTTCACCAGTTTTCGAGTAATTTTGGATAAACTGAAAAGAACGAAAATACCCGATAACTCCCGTGTTATGCATGTGACCGCCCTACAACCACCACCAATGTGTATCTCTGGGTCAGTACTACAAACTCATCAGCATTGTTAAACATTCCCAGAAAAAAAGGTTTTTCGCATTCACATATCGGAAAAAGTAACTCAATATTTCATATCAATGAAATTGCTAATACAATGTCCAACAGACATTCTACGTACAGTGATACAGACTATATACAGACGTTATGGATATGTGCACATGCATTTAAAAATTATTATCTCCCCATCATCGCCACGATCGCAGTTAAAAATGCCTCATTAGTGTCATTAGCAGCTATAGCATATAGCGTAGATAAATCCAGACCAGCCACTCAATGCTTCCAACAGTTCCAACTAAGGCTATATAGCAATGGCTCCGTAAAGGATGTTTTTGAAATAAACGCGCTAAATTTAAAATTTCTGTTAGATTTCCTTTACTTTTTTATGTATCACGAAGTTTGAGTCTGCTCTTTTTCCTTTTCACGACTGGATTATATTCGCATAAAATCCAAATCCAAGTGCTTCAACACAAGATCAAAGGAAAGTCATTGTCATTTGTATTCTGCATATGATTCATTAGTAAACTCACTCAGATCACGCTATACGTACTCAAACTCCTTCCTTCCCTAAAATAGTAATTGGAAATAGTTACAAAGTAGTTTCTAAATTCGAAGGATTACAACCTTTAATAAATTAATTGGCCTTTCGATCGAATCATTTAAAACGTTATATTATATGGTAGGTAAGTAAGGCTTGAAGGTCTAATAATTATTGCGTCCTCACATTTCTATGTACCTCCTTGGAGCTTCACCTTAACAACTATACGTAAAAAGTTTGTTTCAAGAATTTTGTAGAAAGATACCATTCGTATTCGAAGTAAATTGGGATAATCATGGTCAGTTATGTGTTAGAGGAAAGTTTGATGATGGAAAGGTTCGGTGAAACTGCGGGAGTCAATTTGTAATTTTGTAATAGGGAACTATGTTTGGTTGTCCTACCAGTATCATTTACCCTAATCACGGCCTTACTTTGAGTGATGGAAAGTATAGTCGCCCTTTTAAAATTAAATTTTAAAGCAAACTGTTAATTCGGAGCTATAGTTGGGGTTCTAGAAGGGTTAGATTCAGGTTTGATGTTAGAGAGTTCGTTGAGGGATTACATGGTGGTTAAGAAAGGCCGGTTAGGTACTTGACACAGCTGACAAGTTATAAAGTTATTGTTTGCTTACCATGGGCATAAGCCGAGTAGATCAGGTAACGAATAATAATTATTTTAATGAAAAACAAAAATTGAATATTGAGCAATTGAATTTTGAGCGAATGGTAACTAAGCGTGAGCATTAATTCTATTGTACTTGTTCCGAACAGTTATACCGAAGCATTGTCTTATCCAAGTTTTTCCGCAAAGGTTGGGGAGGACCTGAGGACTTGAAGCGACTGTTTGATTTTAGAAAGATTATATCCCGGCGTGACCTTTGCCAGGATCTGGTTGATCAACATCATCCAATTGTGGTGGACAAAGTGGTAAATGTGTGGACTTTCACTTATTCTTATATTTAAAAAGGATGCTCAATAAATGGAGGAAAAGGCCAAAAATTCACTGTATACCATATTAGGCAAAGGCTACTTCTTCTGGGTGGGTGACATAATGAATCAGCTGGGATCCCTATTGTGAATCCGGCAGATTGAACAAAATCCAGTGTCCGAAGGGAGTGATTTGGGGATTTTTTTCTCTTAGTGCATTATTGGAACTCTCATTGGTTTTCGTTTTACTCGGGGGTACTTGGGCACTGGTGTTCCTTACAGTATTAAATATTTTTCCATTGGCTGACTCCATTTTTCTGGTGCAGACGAACGCCTTTAGGGGCGCTAAAATTATCGACGGACACTTTACAAGTCCTCTGGTCCAACATTTACCTGGGTTACTTCCACCGGCGTCTGAGACGTCTTATTTTCAACTAATAGTTCCCACAGTATGGAAGACCGAAGACAGACCAATATGCATTCATATGGCGGGTACAGGAGACCATGTAAGAATTGCTTTACTGCTACGAAAGAATTGATTGTGCTATCACAGTGATAGTATCACTCACTGCTGAAGTTTAAAAGCCATTCACGAATGATTTTCCTAGTACTTCTGGCGGCGGAGACATATACTGGCTAAACCACTCTTGTTTGAAAACAATGTTGGGTCTCTACTTCTTGAAAATCCATTTTACGGAGTCCGGAAACCGGCGGAGCAGTAGTAAGTGCCGTTGTAAACCACAATTATTGCATTCTCGACAGTGTGATAACAGTTTTTAAAATAAATTCCGAATACCGGTAGTCGATCGTCCTTGCTCCACGTTGCGGATATATTCATTATGGGTGGTGCATTGATTCTCGAATCAATTGCGTTGTTAAGATGGTTGGAAAATGAAGGATACGGTCCATTTTGTCTCCATGGGATTTCAATGGGAGGTCATGTAAGTACATTGATGGGAAAGTCTTTACACTTTGTTCGTTTCTTTGCGGATAGTATCACTGTACTATAACTATAACTAAACGTCTAGTCGTGGCAGTCGAGTCGTCCATTAATTTTTCTAGCGAACATTCATTTTTTAAATACGTCGAAGAAAGAAATTAAAAATAATATTTCATTTCATGAATTCGCATCTGTGTCAGAGGATCGGAATGATCGGATGTCATGAATTCCAGTATTAGTCTGCACAGTGATGTTGTATGGTTAAAATTTTTAAAAATTTCAGATGGCGTCACTGGCAGCAACTAATTGGCCTAAGCCTATCGCAGTAGCACCCTGCCTGTCGTGGACAACAGCCTCGGATGTTTTTACTCGAGTAATTTTTTGAAGTTTCATTGTCATAATAATTATCATTGCTTAAAACGCTCCAAGTCAACTAGTCAACGATAAACATGTATCACCAAGAAAGTTTGGTTAACCATTGCATTATAGGAAATCTAAGGAGTTGCATGTACAAACAAAATGGTGTAGCTTTGTCTTCATATTCCTTCAAAAACGGTTTGGATGATAAACAACTTGAGCACCTTTTTTGTGGAGCTGATTTCAAATGTGTACAGCTTCGCTACTACGAATGCAAATGATAGATTTATATCACCGTATGCATTCGGAAGATACTAGAAATATTTTTCGTTCTATTCTAGGGAGTTCTTAGTGGAGCGATAAATTGGGAATGCCTAGAGGACCAGTTTTTTTCGGACCAACGATTCCAAGAAGAGATTGTCCCCATGGTTTACAACAATTCTGTATGTAACTTCAAATTTTTAATGACAGGGTAATAACAATTACCTTGTCAAAGTTATTACTATTATGAATCAAGAATCCGAGCAAGGATTTTGGGGGTTTAGAGGAACTTTGACGATGCACTAGCAAAGAGACATGCACAAGAGTATAACATCGCATAATGGGCTTAAAATTTATTTTAAAATTTACTTTATAAAGAATTGCCCCGTACAAGTACTGTTTGCAGGAAGTTTCAGTTTGTGCGTATATAATCTTTGTGATAATTTGGCGAAAACATTTTAGTCCCCTCTCCTCGTAGCTTTCAATGTTTCAATGTAAAAATTTGTAAACCAACGAGCCAAGGCTCGAATTGTTACGTACATACTTAAAGGGGCTTAATACAAAATAAGTATCATGTGGACATGACGATTACACAAAATTGTTATCTTTAATCCCGGGTGCCGATTTTCGGGCTTTTTATCTTAGGATTTATTCCCATAAAATGATCCCGCCTTATGGCAAAAGTTTGTAGTTAAGAATATAATATAAAATCCCCGGGTAGTGAAGAATCACTGCGAACTTTTAGTTGTTCTGTTGTGCTATGTAAATCCATGGTTTCATCGTGTCGACGATAAATTATACGTACCTCCAATGATGTAAGGGCATAAGGTATTCAAATTCTCAATATAGGCGACTCGAGTTTATCAGTAACCCATGATCCGGTTTGGCTGAAATTTTGTTCTGATGTTCTTCCCGACATCAGAGTAGCATCGAAGTTTATTTTTTAGGGTTTTCAGGAGTGCTGGGATTCTAAAAATACCGAAAAGCCATGACTTTGGTGTTTTTCGAATGTCAGAAATTTCCTGCAGAAGTACTGTGTCATTTGAATCGGACCATTGGTTGTTGGGATACTCGTGTCATCTGATTCAGCAGTTCTGTAATTGTATTGTAATTGTAAGTTTTTATTGTTCATCCATGTCAGTGGCAGGCACTGTTTTCCGTTGGACAACATCACAGTACGTAGAGAACGTACAGCGA
>JAQFXU010001024.1:0-35465 GCA_034693705.1 Spatulosminthurus flaviceps
AAATTCGGTGGTGGTTATTTCACCTTGTATTTAAGCAACTCGTGCATTATTCCACTTTGATTCTCCAGCGACGATATTTGGAAGCGCATTTTAAAAGTCATGACAAACCCTAATACTTTAAACATTGCTACTACTACATTTATTTATGGCAAAATAAATTCATTTAGCTTGAAAGTATTAGAAAAATTGGAGCAACGTAGTTTGACATTGACCTTTTTAAGGGAACAGTTTCGTTGATACAATGATAATTATGAGCTTGGTAATTGCTCAAAAAGTCAATTTAAAATGAAGTCATGCATGGCTTGATATTTTGTTGTGTATGAAAATAAAAAATCAGGTGGGATGAAGGAATAATTTAGGGGAGCACGCGAAAGAAAAATAGCCCTGTCAATTATTTTTAAAATGAGATTTTGGGTGAGAAGGAATCCAAGGAAATAAATGGGTGATTAAAAATGGGGGATAATTTAAGCTATGCATACATTGGGTTTAGTATATAATAAATGGGAAGTAGTTTGGAATATTTGAGGAAATTCGTTGGGGCCTTAACTGAAAAATTCTGGAAGAAAGAGAGTTGAAGGAAGTGGGTGGAATTGGAGAGGAAATTGGGTATACATGAGTTGGTTGGAGAGGATGATTGTGAGGAATTTAGTAGAGTATTGTAGGAAGGACGGTTGGAAGTGTAAATATTAGAGTAGTGAAAATAAACAAGGTTACACTTAGGGTTTGAGGGAGGAAAAACAAATGAAGAATAAATTTTAATACTGATTGCAAATGAGGATTGCATTTTTACTCGAATGCATAATACTTTTCCATGGAATGAGTATAATAATTTTTGGAGTAAAGCAAACTCAGCAGGCTTTTACTTTAATCTCATTATAAATGGGTCGTGTGTTTTTGGTAGGAAGGAACTCATTTATTTCATTGAGTTTACTCACTCTACCATTACCATCTACGCCCTTGCAACTTTGCCGGTATGCAGGTCCAGTCAATTTTGTTTTTAGCGATAAAGCCCCGACATTTCTTCAGCAGTCTTTTTTAACGTTATCTCTTTACACGTGAAGGTAAAACTACATCCTTGAGAGGTAGTATATAAAAACCTTTGGGAGGGAAGCGGTGGATTTGGAGCGGAAGCAACTGTCACTCCTACCCGCAATATGTCAGGAAGCAATGATTACCTGCAATTTGTTCGGTTTCGTGTTTTCCCCTCTCTCTCTATCTTTCTCTCTCTCTCTCTTGCTCGCTATGTTCCCTCAAGCGAGCAATTATTACGTAAATTAACTTATTCATATTGTATGAGTTTTGATGAGACTACTTTATTGCAATTAGGATTAGGATTCAATTTTGAAAACACGGAATTTGTTTTCTCCGTTCCCACTCTTTTCTGCTAAATCCTGAGGTGAAGAAGCTATTCTACTTTGTTGGGTTCTTCCGTAATTGCCACATTTATTACAAGCAGAGCAAGCCAAGAATAGCAAGTTATTCTTTGCAAAAAAAGCAAGCTAAATAACATGGAAGGAAATGGAAGGAAGAAATTGAATATTAATAATTCATGGATTCTATTATTGTTTGGACCTTTGAGTACTTGTTGCAGTCTGACTTGTACTTGTCCATATAAATAAATATATACCTGACTGCAGATGTTTTTGTCGGGGAAATTTTTTAAATTATGCAATATACACTAAAAAACCGAGTGAGAGGATAGAAATTCGGTGGAAAGCGTGGCAGGAATTCTCGGTGGGGCTAAAGGACACTTTCAGCTTATAGGGAGTTGAATATATACATACTACTTATACTTATTAAACACAGTGCATTGTATATGTAAGACAATATTGTGAGCCCCTTAGGTTTTAGGTGAAATGTAATAAGACTGGAACGTACCATTGTGCTGGAATTTCAAGATAACAATGCGCACCATTTGGAATTTAGCCTATTGTTATTCCTCGAAGTGGCACTATGCCAGGGATGGATATTTTCCTGATGTAATGAAATATATAACAATGCCTTAGCAGAAAGTATTTAGTCCATAGCTATACACACTTTAGGAAATTAGTGCAGCCAGTATACTGGCCGCCGCTGCTGCTGCTGCTGTTGTTGTTCCTACCGCTACGGAATTATCCCGATTATCACTGGATTTATACTTGAAATGAAGATTTTGGGAAACTATTTCTACTGGAATGAAATGGTTTACAATGTGTAGGCATTATTGTTATTACTTTTTTGGCACTTACTCTTCTAAAGTAATATTTGGCATTGGCAGTCGCAGTCCAAGTGCGGTGTGACAAGAGACGAAGGATTTTGAATTTGAAGCAAAATAACAAGATACTATATTAATTTATACAAGAGCATAGGAGGCATGGGCAGGGGACCAGCTTTAATATTTTTACGTCAGAAGGAGTAATAATTAAATTTTTATTTAGACTGATTAAATTCGATGGATTTAATGATATTACCAGTTAGGAATATTAATTATTGCTTCTAGCAGTTATTTTCACCAGTCACTACTCTGTTCCACTGTCTCCGAAATCCCATAACAACGGGGAGATATATCCTGAAGTGTCAAGTAAAAAGTAAATCAGGTTTCTCATAATTATATATAGAGTAAACGCCTTGTTTTCTTATCTACAGATCTTGTCTTCTTGAGCTGGATTGAATTATAGGTATATAAATATTTTACATAGCATAAGTATGGATGGAGGAGTGTAGTTGATAGAAACCCGATATTACTGTCGCAATATCTTACTATAACGTCGTTTGAAATGTCGGGAAGTTCCTCCCCAACTTACAAATAATATTATTTAAATAGTAGGGTGCTGAAAGTTTCTGCTTGTAAGTTTGTCTGGCTCGAGAAAACACTCACTCACTCACTCACTCACAATTTTGATTATGCTGGAACGAACATAATATACATAGTTTATCTCCCTTGTTTTAGTTGAACATTCAACTTATGTGTTAATCAAAACAATTACTACAGATACATATAGAGCTTGTAGTATGGAAGAGAGACCCACAGCAAGGATTTAATGGGAAGTAGGGTTCTCACTTTTGGACTGCCTTTCTGGATACTTCTACTCCAAGTTAGGGTGCAAGTGAGACTTTAATTTATTATCAATTAGCATAGGTTGTATACATGGTGAATAATTTAATCTAAGCGCACTCCCCGAATCATCCGTTAGTGCTTTTAGAAAAACAAGAACCAAACCTCTCCATCTGCATATTCAACTCATATCGCGTTGATGTTGGGAAAAAGCCCATCATACAAGGTATCTACCCGCTCCCGCTCCATGTACTATCTATGAGGAGGAAGGAAAAAGTCCGGATGTTCACGGCTATTGAAGATTTTTTTTTCGGTTATACATGCTCAGTATAAAATTCGAGTAAAAGTTGGAGTGATAATGCATACAACATCCAAGGATTAAAATTTGAATAATAATCAAATGGAAAAAAAGGTCCTGCTAAATGAGGCTCCACACTCGCACCCAACCACTATCTTTAATTTCCAGGGTATCAAGTTAAAACTATGAATGTGATTTCCATTAAAGAAAAACTGAATGGCAAAAATGCAAATTTTCCCCGTTACATCAGTTGGCTGTTCAGGAAGAGGTAAGAGTTTTACACAGTGCATGGGGACGGGAGTGAAGCAATAATAAGTAAATCCAGGGATCCTCTTGTGGTAAAAGATGAGCAGGAGGATCCATCCATGACTGAAATGGATTTGGATATGGGAAAAGCTGGTGAGAGAGAGAGAGAGAGGTTTTTGAGAAAATAAATTATTGTAAGTATGAAGTAGGCCCGGGATGACAGGAATGATTTGCTGAAAGGATTGTATTAGTTGATAAATGTATGATTTAAGATAAAAATTAAAAGATTTACTGAATGTTAGTTCTAAATTATACACTCTTCCCTGGGTTCAACTGATAAGATGTTTATGGGGGAAATTTATTACGCTCCACCATTACTTACACAATAGGAGGAAACTACCACATATGATGGGTATACTAGTAGCGTAGCGTATATATATACAGATCCGAGTAAAAATTGAGAGATGGCGAGTATTATTGAAGAGAGGATACCTTCACCATGTTATAATACTATACATGAACCACGTGGAACGCCTTTTACCAGGTGTTACTTTTCCTTAAAAATCCAGGTGGATATTTCTCGCTATTGTCGTTCCTTCGCATGCCTGCCTCTCTTGACGGTCATGTTTGGAGAGCAACAGGAACAAGGCCGAATCTCAAGCATTTGTTGCTCAAAAACCTTAAAACTCCATCACAAAATAGAATTCCACAAGGACCGCACGTATAAATTCCCTTTTTGCTCACTCATTCATTCTCACATAGTACATACGGCTCCATCGCTCCATGTGTACATTTACCTACATGTACTAACCATACCTTATGTGAACAAACAAATCACGACTGACGATATTGTATGTAACATTCCCAGTCAGTTATTGCATTTGAGTTTTTACTTTACTCACACAGCCCTGTCGCTACTGCGGGTAATTCTTTACATGTATATTTCTAAAATCCATGTAGCTAAATACATTGGAGAGAATATAAGTACCCCAACGATTCTCTCTCTCTCTCTCTCTGTCTCTCTTGCTGAGCTTATGTGACCCTTCATTTGATGAATAAAATGAATCCAAACTATGCCGTGTATGCGAAGGGTACCATTCAATTTCCTGACAATACCAGCCATGTATGATTCTTTGCAATGCTGTAGTTCCTGCACCCTACTGGTTCGTGCCGTGCTCACTCTTGCATATTGCTCATAATATTTTTAATCTAAAACTCTTTAGGTTTTTTCTTCCTTCAAGTCCCCCATACATATAGATATTACTTACAGTAGTGGAAATTATGCATCCATTCTATACAGTGATTTTATGTTTGCCATCTGATTCATGCTATAGTATACTAGAGAATATGTTTTTCCCCGAGAATTCCCTTCAAAAAGGAAAGTCCTTATCCACACATCAGCATCAGGCCTGCCTATGGTCGTCCGTTTCAAACATTTCCGCATTGCATGGACATGAACATAAAAAAATATGTGACTATAAATAATGATATAGATGCATAATGACTTGATTATGATTCTTGTCAGATGCAGGGACTTGCAAGAATTTAAAGTTGTAAAATTGAGCTAATTATCTATATAAGGGTTTAAGACTAAAAGTCCCAAGTCGCATCTTAATTGTGTAATGAGATTTCTGAGCGCGTAGTGATTAATATTGTACTAATCCATGTCAATCAGAAGTAGCTCATCCTCATGTAATTTGGAGCTAGGGGCTGGGAGAATTTCGCTTCATTTACTCACTCAGCCCTGCACTCTCAGACGCTCGTTAGGCAGAGGAGCGTATAGTATGTATAAGTTTAGTATAGATGTATAGTTTGTAGAAAGTACAGAGGAAAGCTCTGAAATCCGATGGGATTTGTCGCCGAATTAATTACCAGCCTCTATCTGTCTCTCCTCATTTCATCTTGGAAATTTTAAGGCTTTTTTTTCTCCAACACATAGATACATCTCTATGCTTTATGGTTCATCATACATAAAACTGATTCTATACATGAGGCTCACCGACCGTTGACAGTTGGGAGGAAAAGGAGATCAAGATTTACTTGTGGCAATTCCATTGCCATATATTTTTAGAGCGTGCATTTGTTTCAAATATACAAGTATAAAAATGTTTTCAATGTGACACTTGAGAAAGACTCACGCGTGCCATTGCCACCAGCTATGACGATATGGAAGGACAAGAGGCATAAGAGTCGACAGACCGCCAAGTACTATAGAGGCAGAGGATGTCAAATCGGTGATGAAGGAGTCACTCAACCATTCATGATCTCCACACGGTCTTGACAAATCACTGTGGGAACTCGGTTTATGCATGCATCAAGATCCCTGTTGGAGAGCTCTTTTCACATCTACTAAATAGTAGAGGCAAATTTTCGGAAATTGGTTTCATCAATATATTGGATTTGGAACAGGACGTGGTGGAACACACACCTATTACAAAACTTCTGGCATGGAAAATTACTAGGGGTGGACTCCGAACTCGGTTCACACACTCACAGACAAAGGGTTACAAATACATGGCTGACTTTTAGGCATTTAATACGTACTACTCACAGTGCTAGTATTATATACGCACTCCTTCCCTCCGTCCGTCCGTCCTACACACCATTTCTCTCATGTATGGAGAGTCAAACCTCTCTTGCAATTAAATTCAAAAACCTTTATAGTATTCATCCAGGCCAATTGCTTTAATATTGCATTCGCATAATCACCATGCTCATCAATGGTACACAAGCTGTAATGGTAAGGCCCGAAATATCCAATGCATCTATGATGAGAAAATAAGTCTAGAAATAAATAAATGTAGAAATTTTTCAAAAGTACAACCAAAAACCTTGGAGCATATGTCTACTCTGTATCCTTTGTATATACGTAATTTACTCCCATATACAAACGCAAGTGAGTGAAATATACGCGATTTTAGAGAGAAACAGTCTGGATTTTCTCTTTCCCTTTATGGACCACCACCATAGAATTTTTCCTACCTTTCCCTCTCTCCAATTGAATCATTGCTAATAATACGAAAAATAAACTGTTTTCAACTCCCACAGGAGCGATTTCTCCAGCTGTGCCCATGCTATTTCATCCTATGAGAATTTATATATTGAACGAATACAAATTGAAATACAAAGATATGTTCCTATTACAAGTTGAATATTTTCCCTAAATTTGCTCCAATAAAAGCAAACGAGATGATGTGAAGTGTTTAAATTACATTTGTTGGAAATTCTATATATACCAACATATACATATAGCATACAATATAACACTGAAAAGCTTATACATGCTTAGGAAGACAATGGCTTCACTTGAAGATCTGTATTAAAAACCTAATTCTTTTTTAGTAGCTCAGTAGTATCATCAGCCTGACGTTTCAGTGTCAATGTGAGCATGTACGGTTACACTAGTGTGAGTGTGAGTGTGTTTATGTGTGGAGCTACACATACTCATATGACAGATCCGCTCAAAGATGTTTCAACCCAATACTATCCGTACGTGAGATGTTGGTATAATCCTTATGAGATTACCTCCCTTACTGTTCTCGCACCTCATCTAGTATATAAGAATTAGAGGCGGTAGAAGTACAATCAAAGAAACAGCAAGACTGGCATTTTTGCTACGGGATGAAAATCCTTTATCATATGTGTAATGTAAAATTATAAAGGGAAGGAATTCCTGCACTTCTTGGCAAATTTGTGTTGAAAAAGCGTTTGCTATCTTGTCGTATACTACTAAAACTTGGTGGGTTTCTTGAGAGGTACCGTATAGTGGAAGCGTTTATACTCCTGAAAGCTTTTCTTATGTTGTAGTCTAGGGTTGTGAAATTATTAGGAGGAAAATGAGGAACTTTCAAGGGGGGAAGCTTTCATCTGTCTAATGTGTACATTTCTAAGGCAGAGGATATGGAGGTGTTTGGTAAGTATTTTGGTTTTGGTTATTGGTTAGCTTGTGTTGTTTGATTGGGTCCCTGAGTGGTGCCTAGAATTTTCAGCTATAGCAGTCCCATTCAACCCGGTGGAGGATCAAGGCTCACTCATTCACAGGTCTTAAACCGCGTACGTCCATCCGACAGCTTGTCAGCGTTATTCCTTGTCTCCAAAAAGTACATCATACCCTTTGCCTTACTATATATATATATTAGCCAATGTTTCAGAAAGTTTTGTAAGAAAAAGCATTTGGGAATTCTCGTACCATTACTATATTTGTTAAGCGTGTGTGTGTGTGTGTGTGTGCCTATGTGTGTAGCAGCAGTAGCTGTAGTAAAGTAGTGGTGGTAGTAAAGTAGGAGATATAACGGACGTGTGTTCCTCAGTGGTGGAAGAACCCTCAGAAATTCAGAATATACATGGTGAGCTGTTGAACAAGTACTCTCGCTCTTGTTGCACTAGAAAGGATCAGTCTTGGGGTCTCGTCTCTGGTAATGTATTGCGTTTAGCAGTTGTCGAACCCAACGCTCTTTCACAGTTCAACTCACATTTTCCATCCGATAATCTACGCACATACACAGGCTCAAAGTTGATAGGTGGTGGTAGTAGGGAGAAATCAGTGCGTAGATTTGTCTACCCCTACTAACAGCTACTAACCTAACTCATCATTGTCTAACTACTTTTGTAGAGTGTGTTTGCGGTGATTTTTCCTTTTTTGGCATCTGCTTCATATTTCCCATTGTTCCAATCAGTTGGTAAAGTGTCCGTCAATTTCTCCGGCTCTACGATTCATTTGAGCAACGAGCATTTAATTTCTAGTTGATAAACAAACGCACCCGGAAAAAGCGGAGGAATATCATCGCGAGGAAGGAAGAAGAGCTGAAAGAGGAAAATATTTTTTTCTCTACCCAAAATTTCTCCGACTTTTCTTCTTCTTGAATTTGTACTTTCCAAGTGTGAGAGAAGAGTGCAAATTTCTCGTGGAAAAAATCTATATTTTTTACTGTGCTCAATAATATAACATTTTTTTGGTGAGTTAAAAATCTTTGAAAATACAACGGCTTGGGAGAAAAATCCAGGATTGTTTTTTTTGCTTGGATCTTCCAAAGATAATCTTATGGACTGAGGAGCTTATTTATTACTTGAAGGTAAAAATTTAGGTGATAATCATAAGAGTTTTAATAAACTTTTGAATAAAAAGCTCGGCCTTTTTCCCCATTGATATGTGATACCTACATAAATGTACATATTTACGCATGTTTCTACATACGTCTGTACAGTAGTGATGTTGAGGGAGATTAGGAGTCATAACAAGATTTGTGTGGGAGATAAGAAATCAGGAGGAATAATATAGAGAAGGTAGGAGATTATAAAAAGCCGTGTCTCACCCTCAGGAGACGAGGATTAGTAACGCAACTATTTGTTGCTCCGTTTAGTCATACTAAACACAACAAGCAACAATAAAAAAACCAGGTAAATAGTCAAAGAAAAAAAATCATTTCTCACATCTGCTTGTAAGAAATCAAGTTATGTGCTCTTATTTATGTTGAGGCTTTTAAAAATTTTCTGGTGAAGTTTTTTTCTGTCTCTCTTTCTCTCTCAAGTAGCTATGTATATAGGGTTTTTTTTTGTTAACCCGCCATACTCCCTCTGACAATAGAGGATTCCGCATCCTCCTGTCACACTATTTTCTAGGTGCGTTAAGTACACTCATTTTTTATCGACTCGGTTGAAAAGATAAGTTTGTGTTTGCAAATGCAATCACCCCGATCAGGTTTCACTGCAACCGGATAAAGAATTCCTGCTGAGGTGAATTTACTACATATTTGTAGTTGTAATTTGTCACTAGACTGCCAAGTTACTCTATTCTAATTGAGGATTAAATTCTATAAAGTAAATCCCAAAAGGAGAGCAGCAGTTGTTTATTGTCCACATATTTCTTGGGCTTCGTATCATCTTCCTCTCTAGCTAATAGTAATTGTATAAGACTTGTCATAATTTTTTCAACTCATATTTTGATATAAGGAGCTCATACTGTAAACTCTCTCTTAAGCGGATTTAGTCGGTGCACAGACTGAGCTTGAGCTTATAGAGCCGCAGCCAGAGCTGGAAAAATCCGTTCCGGCGGAGAGGACAACAAGCTACATGTTGAAAAACAAAACCACCTATGCGTAATTTATGAGTATTCTACTGTACTTTCATGCCGTCTTTGCATGACTGATTCTGTAGCCGAATGCATTGCTATGGAGGGAGAGAGAGAGAGAGATAATTATGAAAAGTAACTGATCATCATGAAATAGTGAAAGAGGTGGAAAAAATACTTCATCGGGGAGAATTGCTCAGGCATAAGAAGTTTATGGCATCACAATAGCAGAGCAATTACGGCAGGCGGGATTCTCTTTGGTGCGTTTCTTTTCTCACCATTAGCATATAGTTTGTACGTAGCTTGTTGTTTTGTGTATGTATGTACCAGCTCATGTAATGAGGATCAGTCTAATATTTAAATTTCCAATTGTTTCCAAATCCACCATGTACTCAAACATTCGTACCGTAACATACTTGTACAGGAATGGGGCTAGAAGGTTTTCCCTCTAAAATAATATATAGCTCGCTTTAAAAGTGAGCGCTCACATTATAGTTAGACAACTATAAAAAAAATGATGAGAAATCGTTGGCTGAAATAAAATTACGATTGAATATCTGCAGAGGGATAAAATATATAAATAATGCGAACAACAAATGAGTTTCTTTACTATATGACTCGGAATGAAAACAAGGCTGATGAGTTTGAAGTTCTAGGTGAACCTCAAAAGTTGTTGTAATTATAATGACTTTTAGCCCATGTTTCAAAGTGAGAGAGAGAGAATTGTGTATTATGTACCGCACTCAAGTATGTACGCTATGCTCCTGCTGTCGTCTCTGGACGGTTCAAACCATGTGTGCACGCAACATGTTTGTTTTTACGAGTCCTGATCGTGTTTCTAAAACTCGGGTTTTTTTCCTTTTCTCTCCTCATAAGAGTAAGGGCTCACTCTCAGGTCTGGAGCCTGTAGGAGCAGATACTAAAAAGGAAGAAAAACTTGTTTTCCTTACAAGAGAAAATTTTGATCTAAAATAGGCTCCGCTGCCATAGTTCTTTGAGCACATTTTCACATACAGACAATATAATTTTTATCTGTGTAGATATTAAGTAGAGATGTGAAAAATCCTGGATTTTTCAAGACCTTCCCTACATTATGTTTAGTAGGCTCAGCTTTTTTGTCTTCTTCTTCCTCTTTTCCTAATGAACATAAATTTTATTGAGCTATAGGGAAATTCTGTTCTTGTTCGATGGAGATGAGGATTGAGGAAGCCAATGAAATATCTCACCCATTACTCCACACCTTCGGATTACTCACGTAACGTAACATTTTCCCTTCTAATATTTCTTCCTCCTTGATATTTCAATAGGACGTAATTTAAGTGGAGATTGTAGTAGTGGTAGTTGTGCAGGAAAAATCACTCAACCTGCCTTCCGATGATAAATGCAAACTACCCCGTGTGAAATGCTTTTTACCTAAATTTTAACGAAATGAGCAAAAAAAAAACTACAAGGAAGGAAGATTTGTCGTGAAAAGTTGAAACGCTGTTGTCACACGTATGAATAAATGTACGTAGGAATAATCGTGCACGTCTACATGTGTATTAGCTCTGTGTGAGAAGGAAGGAAGGAAGGAATATACAAAGCGTGAATCTTTATAGAATACTACGGTAATAACTCCACATGGGTCTCTCAATACCTTAGGCAATTTAGTCTATACATGTACATATGTGATGTGTGTAGTAGATGGATATCCAAAATGTGCCTTTTTTTCTTGAGGAATTGCTTGATTTTTGGGTTCTTGAGAGTGCACTCTTAAAAGATCATTTATTTATAAGGACATGCTCTCGTTTTTATACTTCTTGACATTACCACTACCACTACTACTCGGTATAGCTTTTGGGACCATCTGCAGTCTTAACTTTTCCCACTACACTGACGCTTTAAATATGTACATTATTTTGGTCTAGGGAAATATCACAGTGTGGGCCTTGTTACCCGTGTGCTCCATATTTTTTGAGGATGTGTAGCAGCTTGTATGCTTGTCTGTCTCATGAGAGGCGACATAAGTGACAACAACATTTTTGATACGCTCCTGTTTTAAGCTCCGGTCATTATTATTTTATAGGGGTTTAGTCCTAATACCCAACGTGGTACATAAGGACATGGAAAAATTCATAAATATAAACTGTACGTATGTACAAGTTGGGCTCCTTGGACGCTTTTTCTTGCTGTTGTTATTATTATTAATATTATTATATGATTATTATTATTGTTGTTTACGGCAGTTAAAAAGGTGGAAGGTATAGTAAAAGGTTTGAGCTATATATATTTTTGTTGGACTTGAGTCAAGGTAAATTTGTTCCTAAGGCACATGTATAAAAATTTTCTGCTCTGCTAATTTCAAATCTCGACTTCACTATATGCAAGCTCATTGTCACACCTTACTAAATTCCTTGAGAGTAGAGAATATAGATTAAAGAAAATGACGAGTATTCTCTCTCAAGATTTCTTTTACTATTAGTAGCCTCTAGCTCTAACCGACCAGGAGCTTCTCTTTTCATGAGAATCTCTCCTAAGCCAACTCAAATGAGAGTCTTTACGTATACCTTTCTACGACTCAACAGCTTGAGTATTTCTCCTGGGTTAAAATGCTCTTGAAATACTAAGGAGTGAGAGAGAGAGAGAATACAGGAGAGGAAGACGAAGGGAGAATAAACACAGTGGGGAAGACAAAGAGAAATTTAAATCTATAGATTTATAATAATAGAAAAAGCAACTCACAATGAAGGTTTAAAGCGTAGAGGAACAAGTTCGTGTGTATGCATACCCTAATGTGGGTAATACCTTTTTGGTGGTAGTGGTGGTGGTGGTTGTTGTTTGTGAGAAGTGGTGCTTTTCAGGGGGCAGGGTTGAATGACTATGGTTCAGGTAGACTTGAAGAAAAGAGGAAAGGAAGGTTTTTATTTCCAATTTATTTACGACCCGGAGATGAGGAGGGGGGAATTGGGAAAAACTTCATTCTTATTTCATTTCTTCCTTCTCTCTGTCCTTTCTGCTCTCCTCCTCTCAAAAACTCTCCGACAAGGAACCAACTCCTGTTGGCCTGCTGGAATTGCTACAATTACATAGAATTTCACTTACAGATCCAAAAAATCATCTTGGGTTTTCTTCCCGTATATATCACCATAGCACGGTGTTTGAAGATGGTTCGAACCTATTGGGACTACTTAGTAGTGTGGAGGAAGGAGGTTTATAGTTTTCCTCAAGATGAAGATATTCTTTGTGTATGTGTAGATGAATTCTGTTTAGGTCTGTTTAGTTTGGTTAAAGGTATGAAAAAAACTGTGGTGTTCTGTTTGGCTAGTGGATGTCTGGAGAGGACTCTTTGGTGTTCCCCTCTCCTTCCTATCTTAATTTCTTTTTACACGGTACATTTCCGGTTAGTAAGAGTGACGGGACCCATGCCCAGAGCGTGGCCAAACCCAACGACCGGTTTCCGTCTATTCGTGATGGATGCAATCGTCGACGTGAATTTCCCGTCACGTCAAATGGCCATCACCTTCTGCCTTTACTCAGCCTTGCCCATACATACGTATATTGTAGACTCTACACATTCAAGTATGCATAATGAAGTTGAAATTGTCCCTTGCTTCCGAAGTTCCTACCTACCCGAAAGTATATTTTATGACATGATTTTCCTTGTTTTTTTCCCTTTATTTTATGTATGTACTAAATGTACATATAAATATATACCCATGGACCCTCATACCTACCTGACTCTTAGCAGAAGCTCGCTCCCTTGTACAATGGAAGGCTTGTACATATTTATACATATATAGCTATGATTATATACCAGGGCCATTCATGTAGGTAAAGGGTCGGTGTGGACGGTTATTGTGATGAGTATATATAGTGCCGTGTGGTAGGTAGTGTGATTATGACGGCGAGGAGAGTAAATCTCCTTGGCTATCCTAAATGTTTTATGATACCTTGTACGAGATTATGCATTGTGTCATCGGAGAAGACTTTATGGCTATGTAGATCATCGATGCTCATCATCAAAGCAATTTTGTTACCTGTTCGTTAGTGAAACCAGGGAGAAATTACCTTTGTCAGGACAAACCCGTGGGAAAGCTTAATTTTCATTTTTCAACGCTTTCCTATCTATCCACCGAAACGCACTCTGAAGCTGCTCCACCACCGTCTTTGTGAAGGACATGTGCATGGACATGGTAGTTTCCCAAAGGGGGAACTTCCCAGTAGTTGAGCCCGCATGGCTCTCACAGTCTTACTCATCATATGTAGATATGCTAACAACAACAACAGGAGCATCTAGGTTTGCCTTTGCTACTACTACTACCCCCATAATAAGTACGCGTAGAAATGTACTATACAGTGTTATATACATACGCACGCAAACGTAAAAAAGTAAAAACCAACTAATCTTTGCATTCATAGTTGATTCATTTTAAGTATACGCATGTATATACACACGTCCAAGTGAAAGAGAGTATTTGAAACTCTTTCCATTCATGAAACCTGCCTCTATTGAAAATAGAAACAGAAACCCCTTTCTTTCTCATCGAACCTTTGCTTTTAGTGGATAAAGTTGCACTAGGCCATTGCATATACTATATATATATACTATATTATGCAGCAACAAAACACTGCTGTATAATGCTAATGCATTTCAATATCAAAAGGTCTCCCCTTCCGCCTCAGTGATTACCCGTCTTGTTGCTCCTGTCGTCTCCATATGTATATGTATGTAGTTTGTATCTATTGTGGTGGAGAAGCATGACATGATAGTAATGACATTCTAAATGTACTGCCACTACGTACACGTACACGGTTGTATTGATACAAAATCTGAGCCATCTCATTGCTTAACACAGATAGGTTCCTCATATTGGTCGAAGGCCTCAAAATTGCTACATACATGGAGATATATTTACATTGGAGCCATAGGAGAGTACATTTTCGCCTCCGTTCAATCATCCACCATTGCCGCAAGAAGAGTTGTCGTCAGAGATGGAAATCAAAACCCAATTCTGTTTGCATGAGGACTCTGTGTATATGCTGTTAGGGCAGAATAAATATACACTTATACATGGGACTTGAGCTTGTGTATTGGGAGAAGATGTGGTGATGGTGGTGTCTAGATCCATGTAATATAGCGAATTTCATTTATTGTCATACGCTTCTAGTTTCTATGTATGTATTTGTATACATACATACATTGCTAGTAGTAGTAGTAAAGACTCCGTACATTGAGCGAGCAATGGGGCGAGTGAACCCGGCTCGGATTTCCCAATATTACAAATGAGTTTCCAGCTCAGTCCGTTATGTAATCCGGACATGATTGCTGAACCCACACCCGGGGATAGAAAGTTGGGCCGGCAGAAAAGAGAGTCATATTGCAATATTGTAGTAGTTGTGTTGGTATATAGTTGTGTAAAAATGGACAAGGGAATGTATAAAAGGTATTTTTATAAACATAGACAAACCTATAATCTCCGTGGTAGAAAAATAAAATGTAAATCCTTCAAAACTTTTTTTTACCATCTTGTCATATTTGATGGAGGCAATATGCAGGGAAATAGAAACAATCCCTCCTCACTACTAGTGAGTTGACATTACCACAGTATGAGAAAAACATTTTCACTCTGTGTACTTTTCTATGAAAAAAAGGGTATTACTCAAGGATATTACAAACTATATTTTTACTACTACTAGAGCCTGCCTGCCTTAGTAGAAAAGCTGGCGCTGATGTATTCTAAAGTTGCAATCAAAATATCCTGGGTTTGCATTGAGGATAATAAGATTTGAAGAACATCTGTGGAATACGATGGATATATATATATATATATATATTTTGAAGGGGGACTTTCAAGCCCAGGCTTGTGTGTGTACTATTGAATGAGAAAGAGAGAGAGAGAGAGAAAAGAGCCAAGACCAATGATACTTTATAGCATAATTTAGAATTCGTCTGCGTGCATACATAAAATACAGTACAATAATACATATGATAGTGGAAAATGTCAAAAATTTAGTAGTGCATCATTCGTTATGATGTAGTAAAGTAGCTCAATTGGATTTCTCTTGTGGTTTCCTAGGTTCTGGCTCTGTCTGTATACATTGACTCATTGTGGGAACTTGAGAGCCAGTGTATGTGTGTGTGCGTGTATCATATAGAGGGTGGAAGAAGAAAAAAGATTATTAAGAAAAATGAGCCTAATCGAGTCAGCCCAACACGCTCCACTAGCCTCGGAAGAGAAAAGTTTGGACAAACTAGAAATTGAGATGGAAGAAAAAGAGCACATGATCAAAGATTCAGAGGGTGATAACAAAGTTGAGTCAGAGCCAACGGACAAATCAAAAAAAGATGAGGAGAGCAAGACACCCCGACGACCACTTTTAAATATTAAGATTCCTCAAATACTCCGAAAGCGATCAAAGGAGAGACCACCGGAAAAGGTATAGTCACTTTTACCCTGTACGTATATTGTAGTAGTAGTAATAGCTTTATACACATTAAATATTTATATATGTACATACTCATGAAGTCATGAAAGGAGAGAGAGAAAAATACTAAAACTTGTTAACGCTATATTTTCTTCTTCTTCTTCTTCTGATTTACTTTTTCCTACTCATGTAATGAAGGCTCATCTTTCGATGAGGGTAGTCACTCAGCTGATAGCTCATGTTTCTTGTTACTTGTGAGAAGGAAATATCTAAGTGGTTCGTGAAACACAGGGAAAAAAATTACTACTTGGTAGGGCTGGCTGGAGAAAGAGAGAGAGAGAGAGAGAGAGAGAGGAAGAAGAACATGACTTTTAAATATTTTACCGAGACGGATACAAACTATATGGTTTCGGCTTCCTTGCCCTCCAGTAATTCATCTAATTACAACAACCTACCTTTTACCACATTTGACAACCATATTTTCAAATAGATGCTGCTCTCACCTACGAGTAAAATGTTAAAAATTTCCAAGGAGTATACCATTACATTACTATATGGACATCCTTCCTCCACTCTGCCTCTATACCTAATGTACACAAGAAAGTCTGCATATGATGACTCCAGTAGATGACTTTTTTTACGAGTCAGTTACTATACACCTCTTTTCGGATTGGCAGCTAAGCTCTAAATTCATGTGACGTCTAACCGAAGGATTACGATCCTATTTATTTCCTACTCTCCTTATATTATGCTCCTTCACGTAATATGTATCTCATTCTCTTGAATTCCTTTTTGGCTTCAGGTGGTGTACTATACTGGTGGTATGAGCACCTACTTTTCAACCTAGGCCTCTTACACATGACGTACATAATAGTATTTCTAAAGTTCATTTATCTTGTACGTGCTTGACTCACCAGTAGTGTAATATTTGGACGTTAAGTCGACATCCGGAAGGTAGTTTTTGAGGGTAAAACTCTTGGCGTAAATAAAGTTTTCATCGGAACTTTTCCCGTTCTTGGAAACCTTCATTGTTGCACTCTGCCCTCAAGAAGAGCAGGAGTAGAGAAAAAGGTCAGAGTAATGGATAAATCTTTTTTTTTTCTCTCTCTCTCTCTATTTGAACTGAGGATGATTGGCAAATGATTTGAAGAGAGCTTATTGGCACGTCACTTGACCTTGTTTTGACAGACCACATGGAAACGTGAGTATTGTAAACATGTGAAACCTCAAGTAGTGATGATTAGTGGCGACGATTTACCTCTTCTTCTGGTGAAATAACAAAAAAATTTCTCCTAGATAGATGTGTCATTATTTTTCATATTCCTCCATTTTACTTGAGTCACTGGTATTTACTCCTCCAAGAGGAAAGGGACTTAAATTCTGGGAGGAAATATTTGGAAATCCTTTTGTCATGCTAATATTTTTATTTTTGTATCCACACACACAAACACACGTAAAAGAGCAAATAGATTTGAGATGACATGAAGAAACTGTAAGCTTTTGGGTCATCAAACCTTGTATATGTACCTACTATAGATATTTATAGTAGTAAAAACTAAGGCAATGGTCAAAGGGGATTTGGAAGAAAGAGAAACGATTTCCTAAAAGATTGCTACAATATATAAAATAATTTACCTACTGAACTTTAATGTACGGTGTGGATTCAAGAGTATTTTCTAAAGAAGAGAAGAAGTTTCACCAAGGAGACTATAAAACATGGCACCTATAGGAATTTATTTGGACATTTTATTTTACGTATGTAGCTTTTTAGCCAAACACAATTTACCATTTTGGATAGGAGAGGTATATAGATAGGGAAAAAGAGGAGCTTAAAGGGAGGAAAATGACAGAACTTGGTTGACGGGAGGATTTTTTCCTCACATATTTTCTGTCACACCATTCTTAGAACCTACATTATGTGATCAAAGTATAGAAGGTAAATAGCTGGGGCCTCATGATTCTATGTGAGGCTGAGAGGGAAAGAAACATAGATCCAGCTTTACCTTTCAACCCATTTTATAGTACTTGACGGGGAGACCACAGGATCCATATTAATTTATGATGTAGTACAAAACCCTTTGACTCGACAAAATATGTCCTTCATAGCACTACTATGAGTGTTGGATGCCTCAGTTTCCTGATTCAAAAAAAAAGAATCATCATACAAGATTGTAGATCCTACACTGCCAACACAATAATGTTAGGTGTTTTATGTTTCACCACTACTGCAGCCTGCAAATGTATGTATATCTATATCTATATGTATATTTATAGCACATAGTATTTGGGTTACTTCCCATAGTAAAAAGTAATGGGACTTTTAAACTTATCTCGTTTACTAAAAATGGGGATTTACACTCCAAGTTACACACACACACGTAAGTTGCTATGTGTTAGATATATCCATTATATTTTATATGTATTTAGGGTGTAGGTATAAAAAAAAAGAAGAAGAGGAAAGAGCAAAAAGGCCCGTTCCTACTCGATGATTTTTTACTGGTATTCTTTTTCCTTCCCTGGTGACAGTGACTTAGTGGAGGATGGAATTGTAACGGCGCACGAAGGTTAATATATATAAGAGGAGCCCTGCATATAAAAATTATTTTGTGATTTAAATCTTTTCAAAAGTTAAAATTAATCTTTCCCGCAAGGTCCATGTATACACATATATTCTCAATCCTACTTACTCGTATATAAATACATATGAAATGTTTTACAAATATACACATGTACGTTAGATGTGAAACACAAGTAAGTAATAATTATTATTACGCATTATAGTGGTAGTAGGTAGAAGAATACATTTGAATTGCTTGCACAGCCGGAGAAATGTGTGGAAACAAGATGAAAGATAACCCAAATCACTTTTCGTGTATAAACATCCCTCACCACGCTGAGCTTTATGACTGACGAGCAAAATTTACTTACAGACTGCTACTATTTACTTAAAGAAATCTAAAAAGAATTTTGTTTGCTCACGCGTATTTAACATTGTAAAGTAATTACTCATTTCAAGGCATTTACCTGTTAAAAAAATCATCTTCTTTATTTTTTTTTACCCTTGCCTTGCTGTAATTTTTTTTGCATGTAACATTTCCTGAACATGTTGAATTTCATGGGAGTCATAAAGCTGAGTCCTTTTTAAACGAATAACCTAATATAATTCAACTAATGTAACTTACATACGTGTGAGGTTCTAACGGAGAATACTTTTTTTATTTTGCAAACCAACTTACAGACAAATGTTTGAAAGGAGAGGGAAAAAATGTGCAACTCATTTTTTTCTCTCCTTGAGAGTTGAGAGAAGAAGAATTAATGTAAACAAGAAGAAAAGTAGATATAATAACTTGTTTGAAGAGAAGACATAAAATTGGGAAAGTAGGAATATGTTTAAAAGTCATGTTCTACACCAAAGTTTTTGTTCACGTCTACTCAAACTTCTCGTCAAACTTCACCGGATCTTTCTAGGGTTCTTTTCAAAAGCGTAGTAGTAGTAGTAACAACAGCAGAGCTCGGAGATATAAGACAATTTATTATGATATTTAGCTTTTAGAAAAAGAAGAGACAGATTAGTATAGTAAACGGTTAAATTGTACGTGCCTTCTTTCAAATACTACACAACATTTCTTACCTTAAATACTGGAATTTCCTATCCAATACTACCACTACGTTTAAATCCTTTGAATTTAATAAGTAGTTTTATGCTCATTTTCACAGCATATAACATGTTTGCTCGTGAGTGTTCTCTCAAACTTATGTCGTCCTTCAAAAACAGTCCTACTGTCAAAGCATTATTTCTTTGAAAAAAAATTAAGGACTCCAATGATTACTCATCGTGGAGCATTTAGATGTGTTTGAGAAAAAATACGACGAGAGAAAAAAAGCCTCATTCATTCATTCATTCACTTTGGACTCACACACATGGAAAAGAGTGAGTGAGAGAGAGAGAGAGAGAGAGAAAACAAGACAAAATCGTGTTGTCCGCGTATGAGTTGTGCACAAGAGAAAAACATTTACGGATGGATACTATAGTTAACTTCATATAGAGGCAAAAGGGTGTTGTTGTGAAAACATTAATGAGGAAATTCGGTTACTCACGATAGGTTGATGCGACTCATAAAGTGTAATTGCAAGGAGTACGGTCGCAATAAAATTTCCTCCTAATGATTTGAGATTTATTACTGTACATTGTGTACTATATGCGAGCGAATTTACAAGCACATGATATTTTTCCCTTCTTTTATAGTATAGAGATGCTCACAGATGGAGGAGATAAAAATGAATGGCGTGCTATGTATGTACATATGTTACACATATTTGGGTGGATCCTACTCCTATTAAATACTGTACAGCAGCTAAATAACTAGTACAGCTCCTCATTGTTCTTACATTAAAATTCAGAGGATCGCTCAAACATATATATAAAGCATCGGCCTAAATAGCACGAATCTCATCTGATGAAGTTTGCACGCTAAGCGGATCGACTTGTTTCTTCCAAATATCCTCTCATATTCCATCAGAAGCTCGATTATTTTCAAATACTAAAACCCTAAAACAGTTCACGTCTATATAGCAGCATCTTCATCCAAGGCACTCTTATTTACAGAGGTTTCTTCTTATCCAGAGCTCCACTTAGCACCTGCATCCTATCAATAGGAAGGTAGTTTAAGAAGTAGTAGCTACAACAATAAATAGAGCCATGCTTATAGTAGCGAGTCATGTGTGTACTTTAATACATGTGAAACTTTTTCACTCTTATGAGATGCATGGGATTGAGCATGGATAAGATGGGAAGTAAATAGAGTAAAAGCTGGAAAGGTCACTCACTCTTATGGACAAGGTGTTTTGTTTCCTTTCTCAGACTTAAATCTTGAGTTAGATCAACAAGCAGCTGGACCCATACTCTCTCACGCCATGGGATAGTACTAAACTCCTTCTTACTCCCCTGTCTTCAACTCCTTTGTTTTTCTATGGATCCGGAGCTAATGGATGTTTTTGTTAGTTAGAGAAATCTAATACTCACATCAAATCAGAGAAAAGCTGCTCAGAACCAATCTGCTCTCTCTCTCTCTCTTACTCTTACTATCTCTATAGCAAGGACGGAATAGAAATCCAAGGAAATGTTATGAGAGATTTCCCACTTGAATCAATTTGACTCCTTGAATTGAATAAATACATGGGATATTTTAGTATGTAGTAGGATTGGATGACTTCTTTAGTGTGTACAAATGAAAGAACGAAAGAGAGAATAGTATAAAAATAATAGTAGTAAAAATACTTCTCACACAGCTTCCGTCATGATTGACAAGAATATATCTTTGTAGACCTTTTGAAGATTTCATTAAAGTTGACAAGAGATGAGGATGCTGCACCCTTTCACCCATACATTTCTACGACTACTGCTGATACTGATAAAACCTTACAATACATAAGGCAGAAGTTCCTACTACTTTTTTATAGAGCCCAAAGAGAGCAATTTACATGCCAAAGAATTTTTCTTTTCAAATGAGCCTATGTGGATACATATTTTTGGTGGGATAAAAATCCAAGGAGTCAAGAGAGAGAGAAAAAAAAGAGAGAAGGGCTTATAAGCAGAGATCCGTAAAATATTTACGGTCGTAGTAAAATATGGTGATACAAAGGTTTAAGATTCCACTCTAATTGAATCCACTGTGAGTTAATCAGGTCTGTTCTTTCTTTTCGGATGATTGTTTAGGGAAAGGCTAAGAATGAAGAGGATAAAACTGAAAAGGAATTGCTAACTGAGGCGGCTGTACAGGATGTTAAAGAGGAACCACAACAACAACAACAGCAAGCAACCCAGCCACCACCACAGCCCGAGACGGAACAGAGTTTTGTGACAGCCAAAGAAGTTTTGGAAAAAGATAAACCCTCGGAAGCTTCATTTCTTTCATCTTTCTCAACACCCAAATGGCCCAACTTTCGTCGTGTTTTCAGCTTCAATCGATCTACCCCTGTGACCATGACCGTGAGTCCGAAACAAGTCAGTGCCCTCGCATAATTTACTTTCATTATTTATTTCATTCTCCTCGCTACTTGTATTTGTTGTTGTTATTCTTACTATGTACTCCTTCTCTTCTTTTTCTTCTTCCCTTTCAATGCATAAAGTAGTGAGTACTTAAGACTTTTTCCCCTCCTATTTATTTTGTTCAGCTCTTAACGATGGATTCTGAGTCAGTAGTGTAGTGTCTCCTCAGTAATAGAACTTAATGGTAAATAAGTCAAATTTCTCTTGATGACAAGATACTTACTTTACTATACTGTACGTTAATAATACGACGCTACTTCTCCATGGACAAGCACACATATGCATAACAAAATTGAATGTATGTACATAAATAGCAGGGAAAAAATCCATTTGACTTCAAAGCAAAGTAGACTTTATATGGGAAAATGCTACTAATAGCAGCTACTTGATTCTGTCCCAGATACTATATTTATACCTACACATTGCATTGCGGTTTATAGCGGAGTTTTACTAACACACTCGCATGCTACTCTGCTATTGGTTAGATACTATATTAACATTACATAGAGGGTTCTTCATATATGTGCGTATCTATAAGTGCGTCAGTAATTGTTATGTAGATCTTATCCGTTCTTTAATATACATACGAGTACATACGTAACTATACAATATGTGAGAAGTTTGAGAGAAAAACTTGGGAGTCGTTGAGAGTTGAGTAGACGACGAATATTGGACGCATACTATGAATATTATTGTATAATTTTAGGTTCGAACCATAAATTGAGCTAGAATTAGTGCATGAGGGCCGTTATTATTCATAAGTGATTTTGAGGCTGGAATAAAAAAAAGCACTGCGGATACAATTGACACGTTAGTACTTCTCTTTGATTTATGAGCGGTTACATTCAGTTAGCTTTCTCTCAAGTAGGTACATATATAATACATATAAATGTAGGGAAATGTACATGTGTATTTATATATCTGCAGAGCAAAGCGAATCATATCAATTTATCGTCTCTCCGCTAGCATATGATTAACTTGATTATTTCTCGGGATCACACGTGAAATCTCTCGTTAGCTTCTCTGGATTATTTGCCCTATCCATGTTAAAGAAAATTTCATTAATATTCCGGGCTGCTCTAGCTGTTCGCATAGAGAATGTGTACAGTGGTAGTTATGGTGCATTTTAGTTGTACATACATCCTTACACCACGGGGATAGTATAATAGTTTGGCATTTATCTTCTCACATAATCTTGTAATTTTGGGGATCAGGAGTCAAAGAGAATTAATTCGAATGGGAATTGATCATGAAAGGGAGTATTCCCTGTCGGTCCGGGCCCCTCGACCACTAAAAATAAATGGAAGGTTCTGTGCCGTATAGACTGCTAAAACCCAACAAAAACCAAAAGTCCACCACTCACGTGCACGTATACTTGTATTTTGGGGTAAACTTATCAAATATTATTTATTCAACGATAAGCATAGAAGTAGAAGAGAGAGAGAGAGAGTTGCATCCAAATCATCTGGGTAATATTACTAAGGTTATTAGAATATATTTCCCTCTTATGTAAAATTTGCTCTCTCCGCATTTTCCTTCCCTACTTGTGTATCTTCTGCATTGTTAATAGCCACACAGTGCATTGCAATAGAGATATCGGGTTTGCATTCATTCCCTCTGACCTTTACGTCGTCTCTTTCAATGATGTAAATATAATATGTAAAAGCTTCTTTCCACCATTGAACTCACCATTCATTGAACTTCTGAGGATGGATGGGAGATGAAAGCTAATGGGATTTATGGAAAGAATTTTTTTTTATTTCATTAACCAGAGGTGTTATCCCGGTTAAAGTCCTCTCACTAAATTAATGAGATGAGGAAAAGGAGAATCAGGAAGAGATTCCAACTTGAAATATTGAGTTACGTGTGGATTATAGTAGGAGCAGAGGAAACATTACTACAGATGAGCATATAATATATAAATATAGATACCTTTATTACTATGAGCAATTAGAGCGTCCCGAGGATTTTCAATAAATCTCAATTTAAACACATAGGAGAGGAGTTGAAGAACTAGGCTATTTTCCCATCCGGGAGGATTTTTTCCCATTCAGTTCATGCATACAATACTGGTAGAGAGAAGTGGGCAAAAAATACTTGACTTCCCACATTAATGTCCCTTTGGTTTTAAGCCGAAGGCAATAAACCCTTTAAATTAGATTGCGTATATAGTCATGAAGATGACAAGAATCCATTTTTTCTCCTACCTATCCGCTACCTCCCTTCAAAAGCTTTTCGGAATGCAAGACAAATTTACACTTGTTTCCTCTTGTCTCACTTACACTTTTGAAAAATATCCACGTGTCAGCTTAAGTTCATATATAGTTGCAGTTATTACGGTAGAGTTTAGTATAGCAAGGGAGAAAAGTGTGTCATAGTCATGGTCTCCTATGTAAATTCATACTTGCTCTAAAAGTATATGCACTATGCCTATATTTGCTTTTATATTAAAATAATTACCCTCCAGTGATTATGTACTATACGTTTGAGAGTGATTCGAATTATTTAGGGTCCTAATTCAAAAATCAAGTTGGAATGAATGTCAAGGGTAATAATGTGTCCTCGATGTCGCGGCTCATGTTTTTCCTCAAGCATTTATTTTAATTACTTAATTAGAGTGTCGGACAGGATAACTGTACTGACGGAGCTTGATAATTCATCCGACTATTATTTATTCATTTCGTGTATACATTTCAAACTCATTCATTTAAGCCCAATATATATAATTGGCTATTTACAGTAAATATCTACATTTACATTGTATGGATCTTACAGGGTATATAGAAGTAGTTTCTCTCATGAAATTATATCTCCATGACGATACGTCCCCTTGCGATGCCTTACCATAGCATATATAGTGAAGAGAGCTATTGGTACTGACAGATTTGAATTAGGATAGAAATTGTTTTTTCCACTCAAGTTTCCATTTGAGCAGAATTACATAAGTTTTAGCATGGGAGCAACATGGAATTTAAAGTCATTCCTCCAGTGAAGCATGGGAAACCTTGGCTTTTACACAAGTAAATTATTATAGGTTATTGGTGAGCGTGAAATAGTTTGGAGGCTTTCACCATTGCATATAGGGTTGGATCAGAGGTTATGGGTATATTGGAGTAAGCATACCTTGACTGCAGTTCCCTTTTGATTTATATCACTATCTCTACTCTATGTGCATTCTCATGTCGCAGTTGAATCAGTTGAGAAGCACTCTGAGGAAAGAATTCAGGACAATTTTCTAATGGTACATTTTGGTACGAGCTCAATATAGTATAGTAATGCTCCACAAGCCAATGTAAGTGTTGTAAATATTTATGCATGTCAAGTAAAAATTACCAGGTTAGAACGTTAATACTTATCTTATGTATATAGATTATAGTGTATGTAGTGAGATTAGCATGGAAAACATATGCAAAGATGCTGAGTGAGTTTTTGACTCAAAGAATCCCATAACTCTCTTAGGTAGGAAAATCTCTGGTCAGACGTGATGCATTAAAAAGTGTTCGGTTGAAAGCATGGTAATATTCCGAGAACAATTCATTAAGTAAAAGTAGGAGTATATGTTCATGTGTGTGTGTGTGTGTGTGAGCGTCAATGTAGTGAGACAAATGTTATGTAGAACGTCTTGTAGACAAGTTTACCCACGGGTAAATCCCTTCCTCCGTCTTGTATTCAAATGTTTAGCTGACTAGAGTTCTTGTCAGAAAAAAAAATGCCGTCAAAGTGAACAACAAATTAATGCCTTCATGGCGGTCCAATTCTTTCCCACCTCCTTCTCTCTCTCTCTCTCTCTCTCTCTCTCTCCCCTACAATATCAAAGGTTTGGGAATCCATGGAGATGAGAGACAATAGTCATAATAATACTAACTTTAATTTTAAATTGGTAGGATTCACGCGTAGAGTCTACTGAACCAGCTACTGTCACATTAGACATACCTGACGAACTTACCAAGAAGACACTTGCAGAAGTATCAGAGAAAGCTGATGGAAGTACCAATGGCAATGGCAACGAGGCGAAAAATGGCAAATGCTCGCCTGAAAAACCATCAGCTGAAAACAAACTTTTCACTCCTTTGATTAGACTCTTTAAACCCAAAGCAACAAAGCCGTTCCAGGTTCGTGCACATTTTTAGTTTGTTTTTTTCCTCTCTCTCTCTCTATCTCTTCACTTTTTTTTGAATTTAGTCAAATTTTAAGGCATTTATCTTCCAATTAGGGCTAGAAAAAATTACTTGTGCTTAATTACTGCGGACGGTTTTAATGTATTTACGTGCCCATAGTTGTAATTTCCTTTATGGTCGTCGTGCTAGGACTTGAAAATTTTAGTTTCCAATTTTCACATGAAACAGTAATAAGGAGAGAAGGTACGAGTTTAAAGTTTCATGAAGTGAGGGAAAAATAATTTAGAAGTGCCGACATAGAAATCTTGTAAGCTTAAAAATATCATCTAGTGAATGGAGTGAATGGACATGTGATGATAAAAATATTTGTTCACAAGCTCACTAAAAATATATATTATATGTACGTAGTCACATTGGAAAGAAAATAATATTGTAAATGAGAAATTTTTTAAATCCTCAGCCAGAATTTATATGGTGTTGAGTAGCTTTAATGGTGTTGGCACAAATATCAAGTAAATCACGGTTGATTCAATTTGAAGAAAAAAATTTCCCTTCTTTCTAGTATACAGTATTATTATTATTGTTGTATGTATATACTCATGCTATGTATATACATATGTGGTATACTTGTCCTAATGCTCCTGTTCTTCAAGCAATTTCCTCCTGAATATGTGTACGTAATAAAAAAGTAAAGTTGATTTGAAAAAGTCTCGTCAACACTTAAGAAACGGGTGGACGTAAATTATTAGTAGGGAATGGGAAATTTATCGACTAAAAGGAAAAATACGCTTTATGGGCCATCCCCTCCTTATAAAAAATAATTTAGCCAGAAATTAGATGAATTTAATTTACTATTTTGCCACTCATCACCTTACGACAATTTCCACGTAAAAGCTAGTTTAAGGGGAAAAAACTCCACATTATATGATTTTACTATGTAGCTGTAGCTTGCAACTCCAAGAATATTATTATTATGGTGGAATGAGATGAAGCTCTATATCTTTTGATTTAATAATAAGTGTAGAAGATTATAAAACAATTCCTATATTTATTTCTACGTATGAATTTAATTCCCTGAGAAGGACAAGATATGTACAGAGAGTGAGATGTCATATAGTAAGTAGCATAAGTAGCTAAAGTGGCTGTTTGTCATCTCCAACTGTGAACACGCAAATCAGTTGTAGGCAATTAAATGAATGTGCGGAGTGAACACATGTGAAACCAAGCTATGTGATTATTTCGTCCGGCCTCACAATAGATTGTGACAGATTCACGGAGCTCTCCTCTCTCACTCACACTCCGTCAGTATTATTAGACAGGAGTGTTAAGTATACTCTGTGGAGCAACGTATATTGTGCAGATACATAGCCATTTAATGTTAGTGACTGTGACTATACAACAAGTGCACAAACCTGAGTTGAGCTTCATAACTCCCATACTGAGATTTCCTACATCTGCTCCTCTTTTGAAGTCTTTCCCTTGATTCGGTGGGTCGAGGCATAATGAACAAAAGTAATAAGTAAATGTGCTGGCCACACTATATATATTTGTAATGTTAGTTTATCCACTCGCTCCAACGACTTGTTAATGATGCCAAGTGATAATCATCTTCTGACACGCTCAAGTGTGAAAATTCCACTGTACTTATATTTATTGACAATGTATATAGAGCCCGATTAATAAGTAGTAAGTATATAAAAGATTAACCTTGTCCCCACAAATCCCATTCTGTTTTTATTTACTCCATGATATTTTTTTGAACGAGTTTTTTTTATGTTCACTGTATAAATTTTGGATGATGAAGTGACTTGATTATAATTAACAACTTTCTTCCTTTGGCTCCATTATGGATTTAAGAGTAAAAAGTAAATACATTTATCATCAAAAGTACGGAATCCACTCTTAGGAGCGTCAAAGTCAAATGTAAACAAGTGGATAAACCTGTGAATTAAAACTTATATAAGGTCGAGTAGGTAACTTACATTGGTTTCATTAAACATAATTTGATGAAATCTCTCTCTCTCTCATTTCTCTACCTCGGAGTATAGCCAGGTTATAGAAGAAAGAAGAAAAGGTATAAAGTTGGATTGCTGCAAATTGCGAGGAAATTAATTTTGTTGACTACTTCAAAGGATTTTCTCTGTACTCACTCTCTTCTTTGAGAATACTCGACTACTTGATATTTACTTGGATGATGACGTATAGTTGTTGTCATTGTTTTTGTTTACACTATACTCAACAAGTTTAATTCATTGGATGGTTTTAGTGAAAGGTTGAGTTTCTTCCTAGAAAAGTAATTTATTAGGTTTACTCAGCATATAGAAAATATCTCACTTTGATTTCAATCTAAAGTCAATAGCAATATCCCTCTCTCTCTCTCAAGCTCGAATTTAATTTTAGATCCAGGAAATCCCTTTCACAGGTGAGGGCTACTATACGTAAGTATTTCTTTGCAAAGTTCTCCTTCTTCTAAAAGCCCTAAAGTTATTTCTTGTGTATAGTAAATACATACAATTCTCTGTAAGTTTAAATCAGTAGAAATTCTCTTGTTGAGGAATTCCATTTGAATAGCTACAGGTTTCTTGGGTCTTTGTTTTCTAGTATATATAGATAGATACATATAATTATGCATGGGTAGTCTCCTGAATAGTCTTGAAGACTTGCCGAATATTTCCCTTCCAAGCTGTAGCTATATAGGAATTCATATGCTTGGCATTATTGTGTGTGCGGTATGAGTTACCAATTTCTTTGACAGTCATTGTTCTTGTGATAGAAAGCCCTGCGGTATGCACTCATTTCCGAAGGATTTCCATTCTCCAGCGCTACATGCTCTTTGAAACTTTAGTAGTTGAGTGTGAATTTGAGCCTATCCTCATGTCCCATATGAGTTCGTAAATCTTCTCGTTTTTTTTTGCTCTTCTTACTTTGCTAGGGAAAAAATCCTTGAAAAAATTGCTACTACTAGTTCTTACGAGCTTTTTGTGTATTATATGTGTGTAAATGTATGTGTACATATGTACATATAACATGACTAATAATCTCCCAATGGATTTCCCTATAGTATTACCTCTATAATAAAGCTTGTGCTCATTATAAGTTTTATACATTATACTATAAGTGCCAAAAGCTTTGGAGGAGTTTTTCCTAGCAATTTGAATATAGGAGAGAATAGAAGAACGCGTATGGTTTTCATGAAATGTGAAGACGTTTAACTGGATCTCTCTAAAGTCTCTCCACTGACTCGTGTAATATGTAGACGAGGCACAAAAAAATGATTTTTTTTCCGAGGAAAACCTTTACATACGGATGAAATTACATGATTCATCAGCACATATACGAGATTAATAGTTAGACAAAACGAGCACTACTGGATCCTGCCTCCCATGTCCACTGTATATGGTAGTATACGTTAAATGTAGTCTATACCTTTGATGTCATAACGTTTATTATGAGAAAGATGTAATCTTTTTCAAAATATTCAGGAGGAAATGTATCTAGACCATGTAATGTTATACATACTGTAGTGAGTATAATAAAGGGTAAAGTTGAGCTTCTACTTTAAGTTTTTTCTTACCATTAGTATTATGTAGGGCGGGTGTGTGTATAGACAGATGTAGACAATATAATCATTTCCTATAAATTATATGGAAAGAAATGGTATGGGATCCTATACATAATAGAGGTGCTTTATGACTACAAAATATATGTAGAATGGTAAAATTATATGAGAGCTACTACTACTATATTTGTATGATTCTTGTTGTAGTAGTAAAAAGAAGAAGAAGAAGAAAAAAAACTCCATGCAGATTTTGTTTTTTATTTTACACGCCAAGTCACTTTAGTTTCGGTTGATGAGTCTAAGTAGACATATTATATATAGTGAAAAGGAAAAGGAGTCTCTGAGAAGTTGTAGAATGACGAGTAGAGATTCAAGTCGTCAGATGTTTGTTTAGGTGCAGGAGACGACGGTATTTAGTGTATAGAGTGTAATACGCGAATTTTGGATGAAGCCAGTTCATATACATTTCTCTATTTCTCTCTCTCTCTCTCTCTCTCTCTCTCTCTCTCTCTCTGCCCCTCGCTCACTCTTGTCTTTCTCCACTAAACATTATATTCTGAAACAAGTTGGTTGTTTCGAATAGATGTAAGCAAGAGAGGACCTAAATTTACTTGTGGTGTACTTGCTCTCTCTCTCTCCATCTAAGAGTCCGCATAGTTTAGTTAAAATCGTTATCAAGTGTACCAAAGGAAAAAGTAATGATCAACAAGAAAATTTGTTTTACAAACTCATCTTTTTTAAGCAGAGAGAGAGAGAGAGAGAGGAGAGGGAGCGGAAGGAACTTTCAATAGAGCAAATCCCATATAGTAGCTAATTTTAGAAATTATTTAACATTTACTCCCTTTAATTTTATTTTTGATCCCTATGGAAAAAGTCGTAAGCCCCGATAATTAAAAATTTGTCCCATTCTCCATCCGCCTGCTATAAGGGCGACACCCTCCAATTTTCTAATCCTGTTGAAAGAACGAAGGTCATTTGTTTGGTGTGATTGTGCCTCTGTGTATGTGTGGTGTAGGGTAGTGGGATTATGTGAAACAAGTGAAATATTTCCAGGGTATGAGGAGTACATACTATTGAAAAGGAAGAGAGATACTTTGAGCTATGTATTTGTTGCATATTAGAGAGTCTGCTTGAGACAAATGAGTAGTAGCTAAAGTGAGTGGCAGATGTAACAAGGAACGAGAAGTGAATGAATAGAACTTGTTCAAAGCTAAATATTTTTTGAGGGAAAAAATTTTTTTTTCGTCGTTCAACGTCGTCGTCTTCTTCCCTCGCAGTAGTAGCATATTCTTTTCCGGCCTATCTTTGTTTTTCACTTGAGATGAGCTAGTCAAGTGTGTAAAACTACACTATTACTAAGATTCAGTGGAACTCGGGCAGTGTAGTCGGAAGAGTGGCAGTGAGTGAGTGAGTGAAAGAATCTTTTTGTACATTTTTTTTTATTATAGCCTATCTATACATATAGTGAGACAATATTATTCAATTGTGATCTTCAAAAGTGTACCTTTTTTTTGAGACAAAGTTACATGAAAATTTTCCTATATGGTTTTTGAAGACTTGTGTGATTTGGACCTAAAATTTGTAGGGGATTCTGAACGTATTATCTGTGTTCAAATATTTTGTAAGGAGGTGTGTGGTGCAAATTCAAACGTCATTTTGATGTGACTAATGAGCTGACACACTGTGGTTTCAATTCAAGTGGACATAACGTAAGTATTCCATTGTCCCTAAGTTACTTTTTCGTCTTTTCTGCAGATAAAAGCACATACAATGACACGTAACAAAACTCTTAGTATTACGGATATGGAGTAAGTATTGCGTATAGATGTGTGTGTGTGTGTCTGGCAATTTATTCACGTCTGTCTGTCCGAATGGTAATAAAAACGGTAGTGTTACATTATAAAGTGTGTAGAACATACAAGGACTATAAGTACAATGACTTACCTGCAGCTATAGAATAAAAATGTGACACATTTAATGTATGGATACAAGGATACAAGAGGAGCAAGGAGCTATAGAGAGCGGGTTATTTTGTGGTGATTCCTTTACCAAGTTTTGTGGTGAGAAATACATTCGTACGATTTAAAGACTCAAAGCCCATTCAAGTATCTATAGCTACGTGGGCATTAGATTAGTAGAGCCCTACACACATATACATGCACGATGAGGTGGTGGTTGAAAAAGAGACTTTACAGTGGTAAAAGTTGATTCAAATGCTCACCCGTATTTGCACATAGACCACTCCTCACATTCATGTGGTCACTTTTATATTGGTTTGGCAGGACTCCGAAAAAGAGAATAGTTCGTGCCAGAGCTGAATGTTTCTAACAGTAATCATAATTATTACTTTGATTTCATTCATGAACACTCACTTGGTACAAAAAGGGAGGTCAGAATGACCACTAGAGTGTAGGATTGTAAGTAACTATAGCTACGGAGAGTTTTCATCTCCACCGAGCTCATCTTCCACCAAGGAACAACCACTATGATTTTAACGTTGAAAAGATGAAAGAAACATATGTGGGAAATTATATCCAATTGAGGATTCGCAATATGTATTCATGGAAATCCTCTTGCATTTTGGGATTTTTCCGAGCCAGCTTGTGGTAAATTGCAGGTTGGGTATTCTATGATATGGGGTCGCGAGAACGAAGGTGCCCTGAAAAAGGGTTGATGTAAATATCAAGATGGTCGGTCCATGTTTCCTCCAAGAATTTCAATTAGTCCAGATGATGTTGTAGGCTTCGTTATGTATAGGGAGAAATTCCAGGGATAATTCCAACGGGCTATTGTAATCATAATAGCGGAGCCCATTAATGCACATGTGTGTATATACGTTATTAAAGTTAGAAGGATCTAATAGAAGATTCTAACAACAAAGTTTATTCTCCTTTTGTTATTGTTCAATTGATAATAATAATGTATGTATGTATGGTAACCGGAAAAGTAATAATCGTGGTTGGTTTACAGGAAAAGGATTTGGAGTCTGGAGAAGTTGCGACTGAGTTATTAGACAAAAACAATAAACTATCCGAGGATAATAATGACGTAAATAAGACAGAACAGAAGATTCCTGCAATGGAACCAGACCAGTTAGACGGGGAAACAAAAATTTCTCCTAAACATGAAAACAAACCGTCAGAGGTAAGGAAACGATCTTTCATATTTATTTCCCTTGTGTTCTACGTATTAAACGTAAGTACATATATAGAAAAGTCTTCTGGATTTTTTAAAGATTCCAGTACATAGTTCTATGTATTGTTGACTTATATACGAATACTATGTATATGTATGCACGTACTTGAGAATGAAATTGGGGAAGAATCTCATTAAGAAAAACATACGTTACTTTAGCTTTTTTATTTCAAAAGTTTTTATGGCTTCCTCTCTCTCTCTCTCTCTAAGTTTACTCTTATGATAACCCTAAAAAATCCAACATTGCTTGCACATACGACTCTGTTTATTCTAATGTGAGGACAATTTTTGTTTAAGTAAGACTAAATGGTCGGCACGTGCTGGTCAGGAAGGGAGTTAATATATTGATAAATAATATTAATGTTACACCATAGCACCAGCTACTTTCCCAGACCTCCTTACTTTTTAGGGTCTGGTCCCATAACCGAAGTACTTACTCGGGTGTGGGTCATTTTCCCTCCTACGTTTCATATGTAAACAAGTGAGAATATGTAGCAAATGTAAACTCCCAGATGAGCATAGTTTTTTATGTTTAGAACCAACCAAAATTTTGTTTTAAAATATTATTGTAAATGTACGACGAGGAATTATACCATGCATGAAATATTGTATGTACAAAATAAGCTGAGGACGAAAAAAAAATCAAGTCTGTTTGAAATGGGATTCATAGGAAACAGAAACTATGGTTATTGACGTTAAGATTGGAGAAAGTAAGGAGAAGGGCAAGGGAGCTGAGATGCCGTCAAAACCAACGCCTCATTTGTGGAGTCAAAGGATTACGCGATTACCTCGTCTGAGTAAATGGATTCTGGCTGGAGTGTGTACATTACTTGCTCTCCTCGTCATTATCCTCACGATTACGGCTTTTAGAGCAAGTCGAGCAATTGACATTGGAACTTTGATCATCGATGGGAAGTACATCAATACGATTACTTCTTGCGGACCTATTCAAGGGTATGTAATTAATGTTTTATACTGCCACTTTTCCACTTTTCACATTAAAGCTCTAAATCTCACTCGCGAGTAGTAGAGCAGCAGTAGTTTTAGTTTTTCCTCAGAGTGTGACCTTTACAGTATATCTTGGCGTAAGTCAGCCTAGCAGGCCTGCATATTGAATTCGGTATTGGAATCCAGAATTTATTGTAAATATTTTGTGAAAATAAAACAAAGGCTTTAAAAAACTATATTAGCAATAATTATTTGACAGTAGACTTACAGACTTACTAGTGCGGGTCAATCAACTCATAAAGAGTGAATTGAAGAGAGGAGATTTATGTCGACAGGAGATAAATTTTGAGCGGACTATTTTTTACAGTTACAGTCCATTTATTTTCTAGTCGTTTGCCAAGAGAGTTTCAGAGTGAAATAAAGGTTAATGAGATTTCCTTTTTGTAAGTAATTGTGTGTCACAGATGTACTTACTTAACTATGAGGAAAAGATATTGTGCTAAGTAAAACTCGTAAGAAAAATAATCGTAATAATAGTAATTTTCCTTATTGAGCATTGTCTATTATTACATGTGATTTATAGGGTGGTTGAGGATGGAGGGTATGCATTCCGGGGAATTCCTTATGCACTTCCGCCTGTTGGAGATCGGAGATGGAAGCAAGCAAGGACCCATCATCACTTGCACCATTGCTGGAATGGAACCTACTTGGCTCATAATCATTCCATTCCATGCTGGCAGTTTTATCGTAATGGGTCATATGATGGGTCAGAAGATTGCCTGTATCTAAACGTTTTCACTCCCAAAGTATGTTCAGGCCTCTGTTATATCATATCGTATAGAAAAAAAAGTAGTAATTAATTTGTATTTAATAATAAATTGCATTTTGTTCATATTAATTGGTCCCCTTCAACCATCTATCCATCCTTTTCTGGAAAAGGTAAAAAGCTGGAGAGAGTCAAATATATGACGTGAACTTTTACTTCTATTATAGGTCTACTACGATACACCACTCCCTGTCGTTGTCTTCGTTGGTGGTGAATCCTTAGGGGGTAAGTTGATCTTGTACTGTTATTACTATGATGAGGAAATATGTCGGTTTACTTTACTCAAGTAACCATGCATGGTAATCATCAATCATCAGGCACACGACTTAGTTTACCAGCATCTCTCTCCGTAGTCTATATCTCTGTTCATTCAGCTCCCAGGGATTTTACTTGCATCATACAAAAATGTAATATAGTCATGCTTAGACTACAAAGAAAATATCCTTACTGATAGAGATGAGTTGAAGATTTTTTTATACTGTGTGGAAAATTTTTAAAGGATGAAATAGTTTTTTTTGAAGGAAAGAAGCTTCACAAGTGCTGGTACTCACGTATTTAAAATTTATGTATTCCTTGTAAACAATTGAGGATGCAAATGGGGCTGAGAGGATTTTTTTGTGCAACTCTTTTATGAATGTGTACATAGTGCTGTAATATTGTACGTGTAGTTTTGTTACTGTATTGTATATTAACAAAACTAAATCACAGCGCCAATTTTGT
>JAQFXU010001025.1:0-35454 GCA_034693705.1 Spatulosminthurus flaviceps
CAAGAATATTACTGGTATTTATACTGGAAAATATCAGTGAGGATTAGCTGCAGGATTGTTCTGCGTCAGCATAAAATTTAAATACTTTCGAAGAGAGCCTTTGGCGGTTATCTATTTACGTTATAAATGGATTAATTAATTTCCGTCATTTCTGAAATTTATGAAAGCGCAGAAAAATTAAAAGCTTATTTCAATTCAATGCTGGTATTAAACGGATTAACCTTTCCGGAGAATTCCCGTCCATTTAATAAATTTATTTGGGATGTGTACACTTACTAAGCAGCTATATCATATTATGTATATGATTGTCAACTTATTTACTTTTAATCATTTCCGGACTATTCTTTGAAGGTTTAAATGTTGAATATATTCAAAAATTGTGTAAAGGTCACATCAAGTATGCCAACCTTAATCAATTAGTTTTAATTCATACAGATACCATATACCATCTCAGAATTTGCATGCAAATGACGTTACCTTTTGAACTGAAACCTTTGAACCTCAAAGTTATAAAGTTAATAAATATAGCTTTTTATTAAATAGCTTTTTTCAACAATAATAATTAATAAGGAATTTCGAGGCATCTGAACATATTCAAGACAAAATCTCGTGTCCTCAACGTCAAGTTGAATATCCGAAACTCCACAACCTGCCCAAACCAGTGTACTTATAGACGAAGCACAGGTGACCAAAGTGGCAGCCACTGGAGACGTGCGAGGAGTGTGTAAAAATCACATGTTTAATTGCCCTTCAGGAACTAGAGTGACGTAAAGGAGGGCTCAAAAACTTCCCATTTACTACTTAAGCGATCTGTGGGAATTTGCCACCTAAGTAGACAGGGCTTCTCCATTATCCATTAAGCAAACTGTGTCTTTCTGGTGGATAAATGGACGGATTTTTAAACTTGGAAAAAAATTAAATTTTAAAACTCAATCATTAATTTCCACTTGAAGCAGCATAAGGAATTAGTGAATTAATTTTTAGTACTTTTAATAATAAGCTCAATGCTTTCCCCCATTTCGATTTTTTCGCAGGCTGCAGTCCAACAAATAATCAAAGAGTCCTACTAGATCAGAATTTCGAGCAGAATCTAATAGTGAGCACCAAAACTTGAATCATTTAGTCTATCCACAATAACACCTGTGGTAAATCCATCTAATTTTAAGCGTGTTTTGGGCTCTTTATTATCGCAATAAGGACCAACACATTTTAAAGAATTTCTCCTAGATTAAGTTAATTTAATAATAATATTGAAATATATTTCATTTTCATTTTTCAAGTAGTGCTAAATGCAGTTTCGAATTGAAATATTTCAATTCAATTCAGTTCAATTCAGTTTGGTTCACACTTTTTTCGATTCAGTTTGAAAAGACTGAATCGAACTGAATTGAAATTCTATTGAATTGCAATTCAAACGATATGGATCAATTTTTTCCGTATTCTTGGGATTTGATCCAAGTCAAACCAAATTTTTGTTTAAAATTCTCTAGCCATATCAGTTATTCCTTGCAAACAACATTTAATTTGTATAGTTTTAACTTTTTTATCAATACTAATTGTTAACTAGAAAGCAATTGTTTCTCTTGATTTATTATGATATTCTTTCGCCTTGAATTGTTTTTTTTCAATTCAGTTCAATTCAAAGGTTTAAATTGAATAGAATTGAATCGAAGTGAAACGAATTAAAATTGCTAGAATTGAACCTAATCGCTTAGAAATTGAATCGAATTGAAAATGTTGAACCAAACTGAATTGGTCTGAGCACTTGCTAAAAATGGCCGTCAAATTAAATGCATTAACCTTAATTAATTCTTTCAAGTTCATACACGTACTATCGTGGTCTTGGAATTTGCCTGGGAAAAAACATGTAATTTTTTTGTACTTATTCACAGTTGTAGTGTTAATAAATATAGCCCTTTATTGTACAGTTTTTTCATGCAATAACAACAATAATTATTACTAAGACTGAACATATTCAAGACAAAATCCAGTGTTGGCAACGTCAAGAGAAGCAGGCGTCTGACAACTTGAAGTTGGTGGTGGAGTAGTTGTAGTAGGGACGACAACTACGCAAATACAATTCGTTCCATCAGATTCGCACGTAATTATTTGAGCCGTTATGGGATCATAGAAGTTTCCATTACAAATTGAAGGGTCCGGGCTTGTTGGCAACGAAACTCCGAATCCTTCGACTTCGTTGAAATGAACGTTGAGTAGAAAGGGTTTAATCGTACCTTAATTTTTAAATAAAGATATATATTAATATTTCTTATTTAGCATCAAGTTAAAAAAAACACTATTGAAGAACCTTACAAAATCACTGTAAAGCAATGAAGATAGATTTATTGTACTTGTAACTGGAGGAAATCCCTTCCCGCAATAACGGTCTTTCCCATAAATTGAAATCCAATCCATGGGACAGCAAGATGCCTCTAGATTAGTGGCACCCGGACCGCCCCCACTCACAAAAAACGCTTCACCCACAACAGTTGGACAAGTCTTCCACTACGCTCAAAATCAGGACAACAATTTATATAAATAATAGGAAAATTGTCAAACAAGCTAAATTGTTTTGGTTGTAGAAACAAAAGGTACCTGGATCTTATTCACTCCTTCAGCGGCTTTAACACAAATGGAGTAATCTTGATTGTTCAATTGTTGATTGGACATTGAATTTGGGTCGAAATTAAAAGATCTAACTGTATCTTCGTGCCTGGTGTAATATTGCAAGCAATCGGGTGGAGCTAAAAGATTTAAAAAAATCGTATAATTTTTTCTAATACAATTTAGTTTGTATTTCGATAATTTTTCAATACCAAGTTTATCGGATTTGCAAGGTATGTAAGTATTTCGGATGCTGTACTTGGACCTTGGGGTTATGTCCCGGATCCTTATAGGCACGTCAATTTTGCGGGATTCTCCGAAATCCATGTAAACTTCAAGTATTCCAAAACAAATTTATTAATTTTTTTAGCAAGCATATATGTAGTTTGTGGGAAATTTTATTTTGTACCATGTTGACCGGTGTTAAACCCGCAAAGCTGCACACCCCTAACCTGCGTCGATTCAATAGTGCAATCTCCGTTCCCTACTGGTGAAGCAACGTCAAATTCATCGAAGTCCAATCGAAGTTGGCAAATTCCCTTTGGCTAAATTATGCACGCCAAAAATTCCCACCGTAAGGAAAATGTAGATATGATTAAATGATGAATTAAAGTTTACAATTATGACCAACCCTTTTGTATCTATACGTAATCCTATAACTGGAGAGATTTTCCTCACGGGTAATGGTTGTGCCGGTATATTTTATAACGCAAACGTCATCAGGGTTGTCGGCGGCGGACTCGCAGTGAACAGTTACTGGATAAATATAAGGAAATTTATATCAAACAAATTTTGTGGAAACTGACAATTTTTAAAGACTTCGTTTTCTTACCTTGACAGCAAACATTTCTGTTTCGGCAATTCCCATTGGAAATTGTGGTGCCTCCTTTTGTTTTACAACTGGCCCTGTAAATAATTTCATGTTTTTGTCTAGGTTTGTTTACAAAATTGAGATGCAAAATAACTTACGATGATTGGCAAGTGCCGAATTTCCCACCGCTGGAACACACGACGTCACTGTCCTGATCCTTCGAGCCCCAAAATGAAAAGTCTGAAATGCAACAAAATTTTAATCTTCAATTCAGCGCCGAATAGGACTTAAATATAGCACATTCAACTCCACCATAGCTACAGTAAACTTGATTTAAATTTTAGCTAATGTTTCAATTGCAGTCACATCGACTCTCACGATACGTTGTATTATCGACCAACAAGAAATCCTCTGCAAAAACTGAGGCCGGAGAAAAAATTGAAAGCACCACAATTCCACTGTAAGCAGAAAATGGCGCCATATTAATGATCATAAGGAGGAACAACTTATTGACTGTTCTTAGAACTAAGTCAAAGGGGTTCTTAGAACTAAAATTTGAAACAATGTGGAGGCTTCTAAATTCTCAGGAGAGCTATGCTTTTCAACTGATGAGCAGAAGTAAAAACATTTTCCTTTTTATATAAAAATTTAAGGACAAAGTGTCATATGGAAATTGTCGATTTGATATTAGTTATTCAGCCTCAACTTAGTTGATTCGTAATTGTACGGTAAATATTTGCGAAATTCTTTCATTTCGATAAACCCACCTTGTCAGGGCCAAGCCTAAACATAAACTCAGAAGCTGCTTAATTCACACTTTAATGAGGTTCAAGTTCATCTTGCTAAAATTTTAATGCTCCTAGCTGGAAAACGAATGACTAATGACTTCAAAAATTGGTTCAATTACCTCTGGTAAGAAGCAAATATTTTAGGATTTTTTAAGGCGCCGTCAGCCCCATTATAAAATACCCTTGTCCGTACCTCCGTACCATGCAATATATCATCGGCTAAATTCCTTACAATTATATACCATTATGTATTTCACAGGTAAAAAAGATCATTTGTATATTTTCTCTACATAAATATTGACGCCCAAAATTAACTTTCCAATTAGCACTTTGCAGAATCAAAAAAGAAGATGTGTCAAAAACCCTCTGACCCTCACTGTGTAAAACCATAGGTAGGTTAAATGCCTCACTCTTCATACATAGCTAACAAAAGTACACGTAACACGTACTTCCTAGATTGCTCGCCACATGAACTTCGAGCGTAAATTGAAGCCTTAAAATTGCATTCGTAAATTATATTTTAGCATTGAATGATTGTTTATTTTATTTATAATGGGCTGAATCCAAATTCCTCGTTTACTTTTGAATGGATTTTTTCGTTCATTAAATTCCCTCTTTGGCAACCCCACACGATGAGATACCACCGCTACGCACACCTAAAAAAATATGCTGTTGTGTATGTTCCTCAGCCATAAAATCATGCTGACTTGTCAAAAATTGACATGAAAACATTTACATACCATGCAAGTTTTACTTTGAGTAAATAGTATATGCACATATTTTTCAAAATCAATACTTTTGTTTTCTCATATAATTATGGCAGCATAAATAAAAAAAATACTTCCATTTATAATGCTTCATTTATTTGAACTCACAATATGGACAAGAGCGAAGAATCAATGTTAATATTGTGAGGGCCTCTTCCTTAGTCCGGATGTATGCACCCCCACATACGATGTCGTGGAGATAAGGGAGAAACGCCTCCTCGCTGGGTATGTGGGTCCCAGGCGGGACTACTGGTGTTTCCAATGATAAGCTCCTTTTGGATGGTAATATGGTGAAAAGGGCGAAATAAATGATGTCGAGATGGTGTGAAGGAAAAAGAGGATGATCTGAGTTTATTATACAATAACGATGGTTGATACAGTAGATGTTCACAATGTTTACGTTGGGGATTAAGTTATAGAGTTGCCGGGATGATGATACAAGTTTCACGAAGAAATGTCGGATGGTAGACCGACGGGTGGAAACTCTGCACGATGGCAATGGGCTGAGGTTTCACCCTCGGATATACAATCGGGCAGAGCTTCGCCCTGAAGTTAGGAGAAACTAAACTCTCGAAGATCTCTCTTGAATGAGAGGAAACATGAACTTATATAAACTTTAGCCAATATGTGTTATAATGCTTTACAATGAGTTTGGATAATTTTGATATATGTATTAATTAATCTTCAATTGATGTTTCTGATGTGTAGTGGGAGAGAGAGTGGGATTAAATGGGAGTTTCCTTGTAACTGGTTGGTTCTGTGTGTAGTGGAGAGAGGATGACGTTAGTGTGGAGTCTCCTTATTGGTGGGTTTCTGCGTGTAGTGGAAGTCCAAGGGGAGACGACACATTACGTTGAAGTACATTATATTACATATACAGAATATTCGCAATGTTCTATTGCTGATCTTAAATGTTCTATGCTGATGTTAATATTATAAAGTAATAAAAGTACATTTTATATCTCTGTCAATGGGTTACAGTTATTGTGTCACTGGATGTATATACCATGTATTACAATATGTTCTTATGTTGCTATTACATAAGAGATGTTTCTGTTGACATAGAGTTATTATAATATAACAAATCATACTCTTCATATTATCCTTATTATACTTATTATTAGTCTGTGTATCCTTCTTATGCTATATAAGAGGAAGAAAGGAGTTAAGAAGTAATGTTGACTGTATAGGAAGTAAAATGGTGAAGAAAAAGGGTAAGTGTGGGATGTTATGAGGGAAAGTATGTATGATAGGAGGGAAAAGGAGTCGGGTTAGGATCCGTCCCTCACAATATTAACATGTTTGTAAATATTCGAGTCAAAATCCATCATTGTGAACACCAGCCAGCATCATTGTGTACCATTGACTGGATGCAGATATTGCCGAATCTGGGGAAGAAATGTATGCACAACTACAAATCCTTCTGTTAAACGGATTAACCTTTCCGGAGAACTATACATTTATTGAGGCTATAAAATTACTACGCTTTGTTATATCTGATAGTAAAATTATTTTCTCTGAATCATTTCCGGTCTAACCTTTTAAGTTCCAAGGTCAAACGTGTTAAAAAGGTGTGAGAACGTCACATTAAATGTGTCAAGCTTAATTACTAAAGTTTAAATTCTTAAAGCTAGGAAGATGTGGGAACTTGTATGCAAGTAATATTACTTTTTTCACTGACTAAACGTCGTAGTGGTAATAAACGTGGCTTTTTATCATGTAGTTTTTTTCAATAACAATGATTATTAAGAAAATTCAAGCCATCTGCACATATTCAAGACAAAATCCTGTATTGTCAACGTCAACCGCAGCAGCAGTTATTACCGCTTCCGCAGTCAAAGGACAACCATGAGGAGGTGTCGCAGGTAGGTTAGCATTGGGAGGTTCATATGTACAAGTGCAAGACCCTCCGGTAGGGTTAAGAATACAGTCCAATGATCCACCCGAAACAGGATCGGGATATGTTCCAGCACAATTTGCAGGGTCTGTTGGCAGCTGAACTCCATATCCTTCTGCTTGGTCGAAATGGACGTTCACTAGAAATGATTTTATCGTACCTTAAATTTTAAACAAACATAAAAAACATTAAAATCAAACATATTTAAAAAACACCAGGGTAGAACCTAACGAAATCACAATTTTTCAATTAACACCATTATTTCAATTACTTATGACTGGAGGAAATCCCTTCCCGCAGTAACGGTCCTTCCCGTAGATTGAAATCCAATCCTTGTCACAGCAAGATGCTTCCATATTAATGATATCTTGACCACCCCCACTCAGAAAAAACGCATCACCCACTACATTTGAACAAGTATTCCACTATACTCAGAATAAAGGGTATAATTATTTGCAAATTGTAAAATAAGCAAGCTAATTTGTGGTGGCTGTAGAAACAAGAGGTACCTGGATCTCATTCAATCCCTCACGGGCTTTAACACAAACGGAGTAATCTTGATTGTTCGTTTGTTGATTGGAGGCTGAATTTGGGTCGAAATTAAAAGTGCGAACTGTGTCTTCGTGTCTGGTAATATTGCAAACAAAAGGATGCAGCTAAACGATAAAAAAAATTATTGCTTTTTTTTGTAGAATTTGAATTTGAATACTGAAAAAAAATGTACCAAGTTTGTCGGAGTTGCAAGGTATGTAAGTATTTTGGATGCTGTATTTCGACTTTGGGGTTAGGTCCCGGATCCTAACGGCCACGTCAATATGGCTGGACTCTCCGAATTCCAGGTAAACTTTGAATAAGTTTTCAAAATTAAAGACGTTTTAATTTAAAAATTATTCTAGCAATTTTTCATGTGATTCAGGGATATCAGTTTTTTTGTACCATGTTGACCAGTATTAAACCCACACAGCTGGAAACCCATAAATTGCATCGATTCGGTACTGCAATCTCCGTTCTCCACTGGTCCAGCAAACTCAAATTCATCGAAGTCCAGCCGAAGCTGGCAAATTCCATGGGGCTAAAATTTATGGCCAAAAATTCACAATGTTTATAATGTCAAAAATCTTCACCAGAAAGAAAATATATTTTTATGGGATAAAAATCAAGAGAAAATTATGAGAAACCTTTTCGTATCTATATGTTTTCCTATAATCCGTCAAACCTTCCTCTCTGGTAACGGTTGTGCCGCTGCTTTTTATGACGCAGGGCCCATCAGGGTTGCAAGCACTGGACTCGCAGTTAATAGTTACTAAAAAAGAAATTGAGGTAATTTACCATACAAATTCTGTGAAAACCGTCAATTTTTCAAGGATGAAAAAGATTCATCCTTACTTTTGCAACACACATCACCAGTACCGCATTCACCTATGGTAGAACCCCCCTTTTCCTCACACTCTGAACTAAAGATGTTATAAAAAGAATTTTCATAAATTTTTCATTCATTTTATTATAAATAATTTATTAATTTTTGTTACACATACTGAGGGAGACAAATTCCAAAGGAAGAACCGTGAGAGCAAGTTTCTTCCTCAAAAGTTCTTAATTTCCGATATGCAGAGAAGTCTATAAAAAATTGTAGTTTCATTTTTATTGAAATAAATATTTTTTCAGGAGCCAAAACTAACTTACTATGACTGCCCACGTAATTTCCTGACACCGGACTGGTTTCAGCTTGTATAACTTTTGCGTCCGCCAATGTCACCAAAACTAGGCCAAGAGCTTGAGAAAAAATGTTTTAAAACTCAGTTAATAATTTCCAAGTGACGCAGCATTAGAAATTAGTGAAATGATTTTGTTTAGTGAAATGATTTTGTAATTTTACCGAAAACAAGCAAATTCTTTTTCTCCATTTTGATTTTTCGCAAGCTGCAGTGCAATTAAAGCCTTGCAACTCCTCTGACAACTAACTACCAGTGAGTAAGAATATCACTGGTATTTATACTGGAAAATATCAGTGTGGATAATTCACAGGAGCCTATCCACTCAGCATAAAATTCAATTACTTTCGAAAAGGTCCTTTGGCGGTCATTTATGTTCGTTATAAATGGATTAGTAAGTTTCCTTTATTTCTAAAATTTTCTGAAATGGCGGTATAATCAATAGCTTTATTTCAAATCATAGATGGTATTAAATGAATTAACCTTTCAAGAGAATTCGAATCCATTGATTAAATTTATTGGGGTCTTATAATTACTTCGCAGCTAATATCTGATTTCGAACGGATTTACTCTGAAGGAATCATTTCCGCTCTAATCTTTGAAGCTCCGACGTTGAGCGAACTAAAAAAGAAGTATAAAAATCACATTTAATAAACGCATAACTTGATGAATCAACAAGTCCTTTGATATTCTACAGTGTCACAACTATTTTTGCTCACAACCGTTGTTCCATTGTGTCTAATGGCACAGGGGTAAGAATTCAGGGCACATCTGGCTACAACTGAAAAAATGCAGTAAAATAAGCTATTACATTTCAGTCAGGATAAAAACTCAAGATAAAATATTATAGATACCAAAATTACAAAAGTCCCAAATTTTGAACCAAGCTCCCCACCTCCAGCAATCACGACTGGTTGAACCCTCTCTTGTCTCACATTCTGAACTAAATATTTTATAAAAAGTATTTTCATTTAATTTTTTTCTGTACAAATCATACCATATAATTTATACATCCGATGGGAGGCAAATTCCAGTGAAAGAACCGCCACACCAAGTGTTATCCTAAAAAATTCTTGATCCCCGATGTGATGTGATGTCTGAGTAAAAATTTAATGAATTAATGTTTAATGCTAATAAATAAATATTTTTTTGCATGGACCTATAGCCAAATTTAACTTACTGAGACGATTCCCTGGCACGAGATTTGTCCCAGTTTCTATAACTACTGCATCTCCTAACGTCATCTAAACTATAGGTCCAGAGCTTAAAAGTTCCAAGTTTAAACGTGTTAAAAATGGTGTGTAAATTTCACATTGAATATGACAAGCTTAATTAGTTAGTTTAAAGTTTAAATTTGTACAGGTACATACATATATAGGGTATTGGTCATTGTATGAATGTGAATGATTGTGTGTATTAGAATAAGGGCATTTGTATATCGTTGCGTGGACTAATTATGAATAATGAACGGACCTTCGATGGTCACCTAATATTTAGATTTAAGTAAAGTAACATCTTATCTGTCTCTGTAAAGTTTTCCTTTACAGTAAAACACTGTAGAATTTAGTCTGGTTTGGACTCGCCTACCGATAGGAATAAATAACAACCAAAACCCTACTCCTGGACTTTGTATAATTTTATTGTACACATTTTCTGCCTGCATTCACCAGAGTCTTCATATCCTAGTGGCATATAGAGAACCTGAGACACTACAAACGTAAAAACAAGGTAAGAGCGTAAAATTTGCCCAACGTGTAGTTTACACGGTCTCATATTTTGCCCCACTGTCCATGCATGAACATTCATTTACGAGCATAAATTGTAGAAAATATACGTAGGTAAATATATAAATGTATAGGACTCGGACTATCGGCGACTCCTCTCCAACTCCAACAAAAGAGCTCTGTGTGCGGAAAGAGCCCTATACATATAAAACATATGAATGAGTGCAAGTCTCATTTGAGGAAATTGCAACTTTGTGAATTCATAGTAGAATCTTGATGCATTTCCAGCCCATGTTACATTTATTAAGTCATAAAATGGTCTTGGATGGGAGCAAACAATGAAATTTATATCCGATGCCTCCTCAGGTGGAACTTGAACATTGCACAGAGGAATAAAAGCCACGTAGACTATAAAACAAGCGTTGTTATACCCATTCCTACCCCAGGCTTCCCATAACTTTTGCGGATAAGTAATTGGAAATATTTTCAAATTTCCATCCTTCTAACAACCCAACCATCCATGCCATGACCATATGAACCAATGATTTTTCCTCATGTTTCCCTTACACAATACATACTAGATAATGCTAAGAGTCCTTCCCATACATAGAGAAACTTATGGAACATCCTATAATCGCTTTTGTCTCCACACACACTAAACCACCACAAGCAGTATATCCAGCAGACAGAAGAAAGCTTCTTCTTATTTGTTTTTTCATATACGTACGACCCTCTTGTGTGAAAAGGTGTGAAAATATACATGGATTTATATATACTTTGAAAGTGCCTATGGCTGGAACCAGGTATGCCTTTTCCTCTCAAGGGCTACGTTACAATCTTTGGTTAGTGAACTCCTGCACGACTGTGGCTCACAGCATGTTTTTATATCTAGGTTTTTTTCCCCTCCTCCTCCTCCTCCCTTCAATTTCTAATGGAAGGCGAGTATTATAGGAAGATGAAGTGGATGCTTGTATATGATAGATACATCAACTTTACCCATATACAAAGGCACTTACGCCGCACTTTACCTTTCAAAGGTTATAGATGCACTGTATTTTCTTTGAGAAAAATATTACCTCCTCTACCGGTGACTGATGCACGCTTACAAAGCGAGTTTTCCTCAGAAAAAACATGCCTTTGGCTACGTCTCACCTACTGTATTTTCCTACTAGAATCTTCCTCCTCAATGGAGCAATCAAAAGCTAGGTTGCTAAAAATATGAGCAAAAGCGCCACATTTTATCCTGTGAAGGAATCAATGAAATTTTTTCTGATTTAAGGGAACTATTTTTGACCGTTGTTAGGACAGGGGATTTTTCCGGTGCAAGGGAAATTTTTGGAATGTGCAAATGTTTGGAATTTTTCCAGGTTCGAAAGTTTTTTCTAAAGATTTGAAAGGAATTTCTTCTGATGATGCAAAAAACAAATTGATGGATTTGACTGAAAATTTTTGGGATAAAAAAAGTTTGAATGGATTGAGTGGAATTTTCTTGGAGGTAAAAACAATTTGTAGGAATTTGAGTAAAATTTTTTCGGATGCAAAAATTTGAGCGGATTTGAATGGAATTTTGTCCGAGGGAAAAATAATTTGGATCCATTTGAGTGGCATTTTTTGTAAGGGAAGGAATATTTTAATTGATTTGACGGAAATGTTTTCCAATTGAAGGAAAAAATTTCCAGGTTTAAATGAAAATTTGACAAATTTAGCCAAAATGTTTACAGATTTTACGGGGGCCATGTCCGTAAATGCCGGCAATTAAATGGAAATTTCTGGAATGAAAATGGGAACTCGGCCAGTGTCAAAAATGTTTGGATGATATGTTCAAAATTTCGGCTACTACTTTGAAATTTACCCTGGGCAGAAGAAACTTGAGACTATGTAAACAAAGCCAGTTTGGAAAGTTAAAGGAGAAAAAGTTAAGTAAGATGTTTACATTCTAAATTGAGACGATGGGTTGGAAATGGAGATGAGAGAGATCCTCTCTATATGGTGGGGATACTGGGGATGAGGAGATAATGTATGAATGATCCTTTTGGATTACATCCCTACATTCTATTCTGGTTCATTCTCCATCCATGCTTATGGCAAGCTAAAAGTATTCACATTTCATGTGCTGAAGACAAGGATGAATGGATATGGGAATTGTATATGGATTGTTTATTGGTGCCGAAAGCTTCTGCTTCTCTCTCTCTCTCTCTCTTTCTCTTTCCCATCGCATTTTTCCAGAAGAGCAGAACTTGGTGTTGTTAATTGCATATGGGGGTGTTCACACAAACTCCCAGCTAATTGATTGCACGCTTTAATCAGTATCATCAACAGCCCATTTTTCTCATTATTGTGAGTACGTTCCCTTCACTTGAGTCAATTGTGGTGTTTTTTTTCGATTTGCAACAGTAGAGGTTTCATGGGGAGGATTTTCCAAGCTTTATCTAATTTCCAACGCTTCCTTTTGCTTTATTTGGATTGTTCAAGATTTAATATGAGGAGGATGTGCTTGAAGGTCACGCTTATTTCATTCCTATCAGTCAAAATTTGGTCTCACCACAGCACAGGTTGAAATTTTGTTCATATTTTAAAAGTTTTGGTAGTATAATTAGAAATTTTGAAAATATTGTTCTAAATTTTGGAAATATTGTTTTAAATTTTGGAAATTTTTTTATAATTTTGGTGAAAATGTTCCAAATTTTGGTAAAAATATTTCAAATTTCGGTAAAAATGGTCAAATTTGTGTCATCAATGACCGAAATTTTAATAAAATTGGTCAAATTTTTGGTGAATTGTTCAAATTTTTGGTGAAATTGTCCAAAATTTAGGTAAAATTGTACAGAATGCCGGTAGAACATTTTTGATTTTTCACAATTTTGATAAAATTGTCCAAACGTTTGGTAACATTGTTCAAACTTTTGGTCAAATTGTCCAAAATGTTGGTCAAATTGTCCAAGCGTTTAGTAACATTGTCCAAAATTTGGGTGGAATCCTAAAAAATTGGCTTGAATCATAAAAATAATTGGGTCCTAAAGTTAAAAAATTACGTCGATTCAATCAACATTTCGTCTCGCCAACATTTTAAAATATTTTTACCGCATTAACCAAACTACACTGCCCATATAGTTATGACCACCATTAAGATTACCCTGTCGTTCCCTTTGAGCTATAATAACCATGTGGTAGTTACGTGGGTTAAGTAATTTAAGGGAAAACAATGGTCGGAGGTTGAGAATAGTATAAAGAGAATTACTTACATCCATCTGCGTGGATATCCTTCATTGCGGCAGTTCCGGCTGGTTGGTGCTATATTAGAGAGAACCCAGAGTACATGGAAGAGTCTTTATATGGAGGGGGAAAATAATTTCCAAGATGTTACGAGCTACCTCCTCTAGGGTAGGTTGTTTTTATAGGGCGACGAGTAAAGCTGACAACTTACATTAGACAGATGGATAAGCAAAAGGTTGAGTAGCCAGGGATGGTAAAGATAGGAGGGAGTTTCGAGAGAGAGAGAGAGAGACCTCCATGAAAAATGAAGACCCATGTTTAATACAAAAATTCCAATTCCATGTATAGAGAAGAGACTCTCAACTATGAGAATTATTGTGAAATAAAGGCTGATTTTTATGTATTCGGGAACGGAACAAGGTGTTAGGAGAAATGTCAGCTGGAGGGAACCAAAATGTCGAGAGATATGAAACTGAAGGACCAAAGGCTCAGAGTAGCCTTCATTCACCACTTTATCAACTACTTTATCTTCAAATGCCTCCATGGACGAGAATACCCAGTATATATTTATGTGTAGAATCAAAGCATGGGAGAGTTTCATTCTGATTTCATGTTTTCCCTCCTGGAATGTCCCTTTAACAGAGTTCTTGGCTCCAAAAAATTAAACCCTTAGTCTGTCGAGAAGGCTCAAGTTATCTGCGTATCCCGAACTCCGGATAATTATTGGACTTTGAAAAACTCCATAGCTCTGTAAGATTTGAAGTGAGAAGAAACAAAGGTTTGTGAAAATCCCAACAGACGTTCTCCTACTACTCATACACTGAAATATAATATTGTGCTTTCTAATTCTAAGTTCAAAAGCGGAACAGGGATTTTCTTCCCTATATTCCTTGTGTGAAATTACTAAAGTTAAGGAAAGAGCAGGGACTACAGGATTCTGCACCATGAGCTTTTCCCTTATACAATAGCTTTAATACCTTTACAATAAAATGTCCTGTTAAATTATTTTGCCAAATGGTATTTGTCCTTACACACCCTCTGAAAAGTTTCTCCCGCCTAGTACCACTTATATATAGTCAGTCGACAAGCTCCATTAGCGTAGCGGCAATGGACTCGGGTTTACTCGAGGGTCGTCTGAGTCTTACTCGGGTTCGAATCCCGGGGGTGGTGTGTAATTTGGCTCAAGGAAAGGGGTTTTTTCTCACTGGGTTTTTCCCCTGACCGCTCAGATCTTTGACAGCTTGTGCGAGGATTCCTCATAGATCGGGTTAACCATTGAAACTTTTTAACTGATAAAGGCTTAAGGTGGTTGACAACTCTGTTAGACCTTCGGGTATGAATCGGAGTATAAACCCCATTTTATATATGTATATAGTCAGTCGTTTTGGATCTCCATGGATACGCTCCCTACTCCTGCTCCTTACATCCAACTTATTATTAATAATAATTATTATTATTAAAAATTGTAATAACCAATGAAACTACTTTTATACATTACTGTAGCTTAGTGCTGCAGTAATAATTATTATTATTCCTGCTGGCATTCTTTTTCCAACCTTCAACTCAATAAAATCTCTACCGACGCGCGACATCTGTCCTGTAACTTTTCTCCCAGCTTTTTCCTGCATCATTTTATTTTATTTTAACCTAAATTGTTTAATATGTACGACCCTTAGGTTATCATAGGGGAACCTCATTGGTAGTACTTGATGTAATTTTATCAAGTCTAAACACATGTACACGTATGTGTGTAATGCGTGCCGTAAATTCTACATGGGAATAAGGCTCATAGAGGAGAGAAGTTCTCAAAACATTTCCCGTCTCGTTCCAATGATCATTATTCCATGTGTGAGTTCTTCTCCTATAGTATTTTAGCATCCATTCCAACAAACTCTGTATTATTATGAAGGTTGAGAGAGGATCAGTGGTGATCCTATATCTTGTCTGGGAAATCTCAGCCCATGAGCTTATCATAAGAATGGAGAATTTTCTTTCTATGCATAAGCATTACCAGTAAAGGAATGTTATCCATTTTCTATGTGTATTGTAAAATCCAAGATTTGAAAAGTAATATACCAATAATATCGTTGATGGTTTATAGTTGGATAAAAATCTGTCACTTCTTTTAGTTTGACGTAAGCATGTGGAAAAAAATAAACTTCAACAGTTGTCTTTGCGTGGGATGATAAAATGATGGGGATTCTTGGATTGGAATGAGTTATTGGTAAATTGTGGGAATTTTCAATTTGGTTGAAAAGATTCGAGTTGTGAGAGTAAGAGAGTAACTTTGAGAGAGATTTGATAAGAATTTTTATCCATGTAAGTGACATTTTAAGTTTTTATGGGTGGGCATTTTTGAAGTGTTTGAAGGGAAGGACTATAAGGGTTTTCATGAAGCTAATAGCATTTAGCGAAATTATTAAAGACACGACTCAAGTTATTAAAGAAGCGACCAAAAATATTAAAAAAGCGACCAAAACTATTAAAAAGCGACCATTGGTCATTTCTGGAAATTAATAATCGAGGGACCAAAATTATTAAAGAAACGACATACATTTTTATAGAAGTTGTTAAAGGAGCTGTCAAAATCATTAACGAAGAGACCGGCAATTTCAACGAAGCGACCAAAATTATTAACGACAGCCATTTTAAACAATGCGACCAAAATTATTAACGAAGAGACAGCCATTTTAAACGAAGTGACCAAAATTGTTACCGAAGGGAGAGCCATTTTAAATTTTAAATGAAGCGATCAATATATTTAGATCAAAGTACACAAATTTTTAACGAAGTGACCCTAATTCATGACAAAGTGAATAAAAAAAAGATAGAAGCGAATAAATTTTTTTTAAAGATACGACTAACATTTTGAATGACGCGAACCAAAATTTTGAATGACATGATCAACATTTTTAACGATGTAAATTCAAATGTTGATCGACAGGAACAAATTTTGTATCTGTGTGATGACATCTGCTGTTCAATGGTGCAACCAAAATGTTTTACCTCAAATTTTGAGTGATGTGGATGATATTTTATGTTGTTTACAATTGATTTCATATGTTGTTTATGTATAGGTTTATTACATGCGCCAAAAGTAGGACTGATACAAATTGCCATTGAACTGTTGTAATAAAAGTTGACGTATATTTATGTTTTAGTAATGTCACTTACAATGACTCAAAAGTTGCCAACTCAAAGTTGAGCTCGGAGTTAGTTTTGAAGATTAAAAGAGAATTTGAAAATTGGTCCTTCCTTTGAAAAGTTTTGAAAAATCCGTACCAATTCAATCTGTACCTGGATATAAATCAAGTTACTTGCACGTAACTTGATTGATCTGTATGTACGCAATGAAAATATCGAACCTTGTAGACCGTCGGAATACTGTAATTTTTGCCTAATTTCCATGAATAAACTAGTAAGGGGAATTGTAGGGAAAGTCTTTGGAGAAAGGAGAGAAAGGAGGGGGAGACGTGGGTAAAAGAGGTCAAATCAGGAGATAAATGAGGAATCATTAGGCATTGTATTGTAAATGTATGACAGGGGAGCATGAACGTTGGCTCGGATGAGGATTGAAAGGAATTAAACAAATTAATTTATTGTGAGTGAGTCACTCGTGAGCATTGACGCCCAACAACAGTTCTTTCTTGACGGCTTTTCACCTTTCTTTTCCACGTCATTGTGCTCGTGGTGGAAGGTACCGGGGAGTTGTAACTAAATACAATTTCCAAGCAAGAGAAAATAATAGAACACTTAATAAGTCTAGAAACGATATAGAAACGACAAGAATGAGTACACACCCGGGCTTCACAAGTTACAGGGTGCAACATGAGGGAAACAAATTGATGTGTACGTATGAGTTCCATGTTACGCACCATATCCTCGCTTTTTATGTCTCATGCTCTAGCTATATATTCCCGCGATAGCCATAATTATGCTCTATCGTGCTGGAGGGTGGTGCACATATGAGCGTCTCCTGGCACCCCCTCCATTTCATTAATGTATCCTAAATCCTGTGAAAATGTGATTCAAACATGGAGGAATTTAACCGAAATGTCGAGCTAATTGATCTAAAAGTTTTAACTTGAGTAACCCAAATCTCTTCCGTGTTGACCCAAACTTTGACCGACGCAACTTAAACGTAAATACTGGCAATTTGACCTTTGACCTACATTATTCCATACATGTTCGACCGAAATTTCTTCCGTGTTGACCCAAATTTTGACCGACGCAACTTAAACGTCAATATTTTCCATTTGGCCTGTGACCTAAATTATTCTGCATGTTTGACTCAAATCTCTTCCGTACTGACACAATATTGGTCATTTTGACCCGAATGACCAATTGGAACAAGCTATTTGATTCCAAATAACCACCAACAATCCACCAATTTGACCCTACCTTTTTACCAGTGCAGTGTTCCAAAATTTATCAAAAAGTTGATCAAATTTCCACGTAATGCCATAGGAAAATACTAACCAATAATAGTATAAGAAAATTCCAACTCCTGACCCACCACCACCTTTCCTCAAAATAATCCAGCCCAAAATTCTCGACACCCCCGAACTATACTGAGCCCCCACCCACCCACCACCTCAATTTGACGTCTGTGTGCCCAGAGTAAACACATCTAGTTTGGAATGGTTGAGAGACATTGAAGGAGAAAGTATTAGGGGAAGGAATGAAAGCTGTAAAGAACGAGGAAGAATAAGTGTTGTCATGAAAGAATAGCCTATCCATATAAACAATGTGTTGCTCTTGCTTTGTGCTTTCCCTTTTCACGAGAGAGACAAGGTAGGGCAACTCAGCGGGAATGAAAGTAAATAAATGGAACAAAGATTACCACGTCGGATCTTCATCAGAAATTCAAACTGTAGCTAAAAGGATGAATGAAAATTGGCCATAAAGAAGGAAATTCCAAAGTATAGTTTACTTTCACTTGTGCATGAGAGAGAGAGAGAGAGAGAAGAGAGAGAGAGAGAAAGAGAGAGAGAGAGAGAGAGAGAGAAAGAGAGCGAAAGTCATAGTCTCTCTCTGTGCTACATAAATCCGATGAAATTCATTGGTAGGTCCCTTTTCTATATATATTTTTAATTTTCCCTTATGCCTCGACACAACACATAGGATTCACACGAGAGTGGAAATCCTACTATTTTCTCCCTAGACAACTCCCACACTCTCTCATCCATCCACCAAAAAAACCAACCATCCTTAATATCTTCCTCCTTAACTACTATGTACTCTACCACATTTAATCTTAATGCATACAATTCCTATGCATCCATACATCTTCTTCCTCCCTTCATCCAATACAACCTATACATACAAATGCATATAAAACACACACACACACACACACGCATTCCCTTCACTTTTTTTCTTCACAAGTATTCCCACCTACAAAAAAAAATACATGTATATATAATTACATATAAAATATTCCTATCCAGCCAAATCCACATAACATGTTTATGTTCATCATTTAAATCCTCCAGTTTTTTTTCCCTCCCCTCCCTCCATTCCTTCCAAACCCAGTCCTTAACCCCAGTCCCTATCCACTATATCTTTTGACATATAGGAAATCCCATCTGCATCCCAAATTCACATCTCAATTTTTTTTACCATTCATTATCACCATTTCATTCACTTGACACTTGTGGATATTTGTCTTACATTAAGCTCATTCATTTTTTCCTCTCCTTCCTCAGGCTTTATAGCTTCTCCTCATCCATTCAAATTTTATATTTTTCTGGGTGCGTGTGTGTACACAGAAATAAGAAGAAGAAGAAATTCTCCTCGATATCTCCAAATATAACGATTCATAACTTCCTCACACTTTATTCCTCCTTCCGTACAGTATTATTATGGGTCAAATTTTTCACTTCATTTTTATACATTCAGCCATCCATCCATCCTAGAAAAAAAGCTCTCCTATTTTATCCATATGTATTTTTTTACAGAGCTTGTCAAGATGTGAAGGCTCTTGAGAATATTGCCTATGTGTTTTCCTATGTATATTTTTCTGTGGATGGGTGGATGGGTGAGTATAAGAAAATACAAATGTCATTTTATCAGATACTACAGTACATACTTTTAGATGTGTAAATTTATGATGTTCCTCTAAATGTGTATGGGCTCTTGTATTGTAGGAATTGAAAACAAAAAAGAAATCCAAATGAAAAGAGATAATTCATAAGATTGTGTGTTGGGTAGGAGGGAGGGGAAGATGTTCGTATTGTAATTTTGTCCTTTTTAGGAGAGAACGGAGAGAGAAAGAGAGAGAGAGAGAGAAAAAGAGACGGCGAGTGAGGAAGGGGGAGAGGGAATGAACAACCGTTCAACTTGTTTATGATTAAAAGATAAAAAGTGTGGGAGACAGTATTTTTTCCCTCTCTCTCTCTCTCTCTCTCTCTGTCTTGTACGTATATATGAATGAATGACTCGTCGCTTTGGAAAATCCCTGGATGCATCTTCTATCTTATGTATCATTTTGAAATCAAGATTTATAAAAAAAACTCCGATGAAAAAAAAATATCACCCTCTTTCTTCTTCTTCGGTTGTCCTTGATGTAATATGAAAAAATGTATATGAAGAGGGAATAATTTATTTGATATCACTTGTATAAGTTAGTACTTACTCCATCCCCTATGTGCACTCTCAAATGCATTTTTTATGTGTGTTCATATTTTCCTTAGTATATTTTATTATTGAATAAATAGGAAGAAGGAGGAGGTACATAGATAATTATTACAGTGCATATATGCAGTGAGAGAGAGAGAGTTGGGAATCGTGCTTGAAATAAATTCCCCCTTGTATTGCGTATGTATAAATATAGGGAGAGAGAAGTTTATTTAGGCTATTTCTTGTTAAGTCCTCCTCCTCTCTCTCTCTGTCTCTCTCTTCCTCGTAACTACATCTCTGTTAATTTGGAGCGTGTCTTGTGAATAACTTGTGACGCTGGGACTTGCTACAAATTAGTTAATTTACTGGATCAAGGAACGTGATTTTGCGACTTGCTCAGGAATAATAACCCATCTTATGTGTCCTCCTATGAACTTGGAGTGAAAATTTCCTTGTGTATTTCATCCATTTTCTCTTTCTCTCACTCTCACCCTTAGATACTCTCTTGTTATCTTTGATATATACCCATCACTTTGGATGAAAGCATTTGAAAGTTATTCCTACAATTCTCATCACCACCGCCATCAAAGATGATGATATTCCTAATGAATTTGAGACATCCGGAATACTTTTATCATTTTAATTTGTGAGGGTATTTGTGTGGTGGAGTAGATGTGTGTGATTATATTTAGTAAAAGGTTGGAATCATTTTCTCTACGGTTTACGTGGATTTTTTAGAAAATTTATAGTATATTATCGCGAGCTTTCGAGTTCAGTCAAAACCCTTCCTCAGGCGAGTTTAAACAGATTAGAGTCAGTCATTACCACTATATAATAATTATTGTAACTAATCAATTCTGTTATTATAGCTAAGCTAAAGAATTAATTTTTTCTGAAAAAATATTTTAAATATTGTACCGTTTTTCATTTTTGGAATTAATGGTTTCCAAGTGTCACTGAGCCTAGATCCAGGATTGACGTTCATCAATTTGGATGACTGCAGGATGCAAAGTCCTTCTTTAATTTTCCGTCTTAGGGAAGATTTGGCCTTCGTTATGATACTAAAATTTTCCCAATTTATTTCGTGTGATGGATGGCGTCGGAGATGCTTTGCTATTGCTGAAGATTCTTTATTATTTTCATGATCTCTCCAATGTTCATTTATTCGGATTTTGACTGGTCTATACGTCTCACCTATATATGATTCTGGGCATGCTTGACAATTTAAATTGTATACTGCATGTGATACTTGTTCTTCTTTATCTTTCTGATTTGGTAGATGTTTTTATTTTTCTCCCCGGTGTACATGTAATTTGCCATTTAAACTATCACCTTAAATATCTTCCAATTCCATTCAATACGCTGCCCATGTAAGGTAGTGGAACCCAACTTTCTTCTTTGTCATCGTTTATTTGGTTAGAGTTATTCATTACTTCTGAAATTCTTGCATTTAATTCCATGATTTCAGATTCTGTCATATTTTCCCGTGATTAAGGTTCTAATTGTTGAGATATAATTTGAGGTGGGTTATCTGTTGGTAAAAGATGATTGTTTTCGAATTTTTGTTTCATTCTGGCTATTCTTTGCGTGATCAAAGATAACGGGTAGCAATTTTCTTGCAAAACTAATTTAAGATGATTTAATTCTTCTTGAAGGAATTCTGGATGGCAAATAGAATACGCTCTGTAGACTAAAGTGTCAATAACCGATAATTTATTTGCTTGGTGGTGAAAAGAGTTGTAGTTGAGGTATCTGTCTGTATGGGTTGGCTTGCGGTAAATGTTTGTTTTAATTGTTCCATCTTGTTGTTTTATAATATCAACGTCTGGGAATGGAATGTGGTTGTTTTGTTCAATTTGTACAGTAAACTCTATATTTTGATGGAAACCATTAAGGAGGTGTAATATTTCGTCTATTGAATCTTCTTTTACTATTGGAAATACATCATCCATGTAACGGGTCCAAAAATATACTTTTTTGTTGTCTGCAATTAATTTCTTTTCCAAAGATCGAAGAAAAATGTCTGCAATAGTACCTGATATGGGACTACCCATGGGAGCGTCATCTGTTTGCGTGTAGAATGTAGCAAAAGGTTAGTTTGTAATGTGAATTTGTAATTTGAAAAAAAAGAAATTTGTGTATAAGTTTAATGATTGTGTTGATTTATTTTTGAGGGTTAAAGTAAGTGAGAGATTTTTATATATTGGGTGATTTGGGTGAGGGGATCTTTCTTCGGGGGCTTAAGGGGAAAGTTGTGGGAGGTGGTGATATGAGATGTGGTGGGATGGGTTAAGGGATTTGTATAATGTAGTTGCATTTTTTGAGGATGTTAGACATTTTTAGATGACATTTTTGGGGGAAGTAAAGGTAAAAAAAATAGTTTTTGGGAAAGTTTTTGAATTTTGTGTGGAGGGTATGAGTATATAGGGAACGGTTTGCAAATTCAAAACTACTCGTAAAGACGGGGTGATTGGGCTGATTTGTGAGAAACGTGGGCAAATTAAAAGGGAAATTTTGGAAAATTCGTTAGAAAATCTGGTAAAGGAAAGCAAAGTTTTGGGGAAATTGGATGGAAACAACAGAAAATTGGGTCAATCAATGCGTAATTTTGACAAACTCAGTAGATAATTTGGTAAATCAAAGCGTAATTTTGGGAAATTCATTCAATTTGTTCAAATATATTGGAAATTTAGGAGAATTTGGCAAATTCATTGGAATATTTGGAAAATTTATCCGATATTTGGGCAAGTTTTATCTCATTTTTGCCATACTTGTCCGACATTTTCGCGTATGAGGTAGGAACAGAATTAAATGTTTAAAATTGAAAACTGTACCTCTGCTCCCACAAAATTCTCATTGTCAATGTTGGGACTGTGGGGTGGATGTTAGAGAATTTGGGGGTTGAGAAGTTGATAATGAAGCTTGGATTTTGTTAGGTTTTTCTAGGAGCTAATAAAAACGGATGGTTGAATGATAGAATAAAAGAGAGCAAATCTGAATCCCCAGTTATTTGTATTGGTAGGGGAGAATGTTGGTTGCATGGGTTTTTTGGAGTATGTCGGCTATGGAACGCAGAGTTTCATTCAATCGTTAATTTTCCCTTTGACTTGGAAAAGTGTACAGCTTTGAATTTTTTAGAGCTTGGAATGGTAATTGTGCTGGAAGTGTTACTACAACTGTTACTTACATACACATTTAGGTTAGATCTATTCCCTTTCTCCAATCTTCTTATCTCTCTCCAATGCTCCTGAACTCACCAAAAATACATAAAGGTTATGTACACATACACACACTGTAGATAGTGGGATGATGTGAAGACATTGGCTTTTCACAGTTCCACCACATTGGTAAATGTAGTAGAAGTAGTAGAGAGTCATCATTTCGCCCATGCTACTTACTTTCTAATGTGCTATCGTTCTGTTTATACGGAGATTTCCCCCACTAACTGATCCGACACCCAAAGTATTATTAACCTACAGACGAGAATTTAACTTTTTATTTCATCCTACCATCGATTTCATATTACCCAAGCACCAAGGCAAGGAACTCACAAACAACTACCATCACTAAACTACCTTTTTCACTCGCCCCCTCTAATGCAATGAGGAGCTAAAAAGAAGCGTGTAAGCGCTAAATGTGCCCAAGACCCATGGTTCTCTATTTAAAAAGCATTTCTCACATCGTCCATGACTGCATTCATTTTCAACTGTGCATTATCCCCACTAAATATTGGATCGGCCCAATTCTATGTCAAATCTGACAACATTTTGGTTCCAATGGGAACAATTGGAGTCAATTATCTGATTACATTTCCGTTGCAACGTTGCAAATATTGGAGTCAAACCTGACACAATAATTCTAATTCGTCCAGCACATTCCGTGTCAAATCTGACTATCTCATCCGGCCAATTCTGTGTAAATCTTACCAAATGTTTTGTCAAATCTGACAAAATTTGTTTTCATCCGGCAAATTCTGTGTCACATCTGGCAAAAACTATTTTCCATCGGTGAATTCTTTGTCAAGTGTGCAAAAATTCCAGAAAATTTCCTGTCAAATCTCACAATATTGGTTTGAGTCCAGGAAATTTAATCTCCAACCTGGCAAAGTAAGTATATTTTCAACCCGATATTTCTGAGTCCGGTCTCAAGAAATTCTACTTCTTCCAGCAAATTTGGTCTCAAACCTGGCAAAATATAATTTCATCCGGATATTTTCCTGTCCGGTCTCAATTTTTGTTTCCTTCTGGCAAATTCTGTGTAAAATGTGACAAAATTCCATTTACCGCAACAGGAAAAATTTGAGTCATTTCGGTTTCATCCGCCAAAATGTCATTCCTTTAGAATGTGGAACGGTGACGTCACTCAAATTGTCATTTGAGAAATTCTCTTGCATCCGTGAAAATTATTTCATTTGTACCTCATGAAATTTTTAATTTGGGCATCTTTGTTACTCTCTTACCTCAAACAAAATTCCATCCACAAAATACCAAGTAACAACAATTACCCCCGAATCTCAAATTTTCCCACAAGAAATTCTCAATGATTCCAAAAATTTCCACCTCCACCAAACTTTCTAAAACCTAAAACTATAAAATTATTCCAACAATTCCATCCCAATGGGAAAAGATTCTCAAATGAGCCCAGCCCAACCCACCAAAAAAATTGTGTTTTCACCCAATTTTTTTAAACCCCAAAAAATCCCTCTCACATCCTACAAATAGTACAGGCCTCTAGAAAATTTCCTTTAAAATTGACCCTCTAGGATAAGCCTCACCACGTAAACCATACGTTTCCCTCCGTCTTCGCTTGTTGCGTTCACACATTTCGCTCCTTTGTACAGTACATGTTTCTTCCCACCAAAAGACCCTTCACATTTAAACCTGCATCTAATTTTCTCCGGTGGTGTATAGCTAGGATAGGATGATAGGAAAAGACCCTCCCTCCTCCTACCCACTTCTTTCCTATTTAAGAGAGAAGATTGCCTTCGCTATTTCCTCTGTTGACTCTGTGGACTCTCCATCCCATGAACAATGAGTTTCATCCGTTTTACTCTCCACAAAATAAGTTAGAGCCTATTGTTTTCTCAAAGACTCAGGGGAACAGTTATCGAGGTCAAGCAAATACTCCTGAGGTTATCACTGTATTGCTGGTTTTGTCTGAGAGAGAGAGAGAGAATGTCATTGAGAAAACTGAAGCTGCATATGATGTGGTTAAGTACTCCGCTTCTTGCACTCCCTAGATATGCATTGAGTAAGAAAAAGGAAGGGAAATATGAATTTTACTCATATTTTTTCTGAGCTTTCAATTTCCTCTTCTCCCTGTCCTTCATTACTTGGTTCTAGTCCGTGAGGGCATTAATATTGGGATGTTACATTCTCCTCAGAGAAAGTCTTTTAGTTTCCATTTCAATATGAAGAGGACTTTCTCTCTCTCTCTCTCTCTCTCCTCTCTTTCCATCCGTATCTAGATCAATTGAATTCATGGGAGTACTCCTGCATGTCATAAGTGAGCTCACCCTGCAATTCTCTCGTTTCAATTGCTTCTTTAACTTTTCGCTTGCCAAAAATTGATTTCATTATTTGTGGTTTCTTCAGTCTCTCTTGGACTATATGGTATGTACTCCCTCCTATTTATGTACATACGTCCGTATATATTTGATTTATATACATGGATTTCTCTCCCGTTCGCTTTCTACTCTTACTGCTATGCTCCTGCCTGCCTTGAACTGCACCCATGTGAATAACTCCCATGTATACATGTACATTGACTTTCACTCGGCTTCCTTTCCCCAGCTAAAACTAACAAAGTATAACCAAGATAAATACGGCGGAATGAAAATGTGGTGGTGTAACACGCTCTCCTTTCCCTCTCGGTATAAATTGTAATTATTATTATTAGTGTGGGACTTTTTGTTATAGCATTTCATCCTCTTCAATTTCCACCAACTGCACACATCCAAGGGAGCATTTTGCATTGGCCAAATGTAAGTTTACATGTACGTACATTTGATAATGTGTGTAAATAATATAAAATGGTATAAAAAGCATGTATATATTATGGTGAAAGTTGGAGGGAATTTTCTCCTATGATCAAGCTACAAATAACATTCAAGTTTTTAATATAAACAATATCCCATAGGTCTTGTCTCTCGTCTCTGAAAATATCAATTTTTTAAATATAAATAAAATATAGGTTGTATGTATAGGTTGTATTATATTATGGTAATGTTTTTAAAGGGGAGGTATATAAAAAGTCAAGGATGGAAAGTTGGAAAGTTTTGGTTCAAAAGTAAGTGGAAGAGAGAGAGAGAGAGAGAGAGAGAGAGAGAGAGAGAGAGAGAGGAAATTGGCGGAGAATCCTGAAAAACTCAATGGAAATTCAGTTGGAGTAGGGGAAAAGATTAGGAGACGGCGGAAGTGAGTCAAAGTGAGGAGGAAACCAATTATTTTCAACTTTAGTCCTAACCGGAATTGGATGTACCTTTTTTTATAAAGCTTAACTTTGACTAGTACGTTGACATTTTTTTCACTATCCTACTATTGTGGCAGTAGGAATTTCCGTTAAAATAATAATTATTATTAGAATTTTTTGGGTGGAAGAGTTTTTAGTAAGTTTTTCTATGGTTGAGAATTTTGGTTGAATGAGCCAGAATAATTATGGTTTAGTTTGTATAAATTTTGGTTGGACTTGTTCACTTCACGGGTCCAACCAAAACTTATACAAATTTTGGTCAAATGTCGAGCAAGATAATTGTGGGGGAGCTTTATGGCGAGAATTCAGATTAAAAATCACAAGGAAAATTATTATGAGCCAATATGTGAGAATTTTGCTCAAATCCGTCAAAATTCTGGTGGAGCTGGTGAGAATTATTATGATGATATTTAAGTAGTGAGCTCAATTTCTAAAACTCTCTTTGAATACAATCCATCCAAAGACTATACAGAATAAATGAAAGATTTCATAAGGGAAAAAAATTCCCGGGATATTTAAAGATTTTGATGACTTTTTCCAGGGTGAATTGAAAGACGTCATAAAAAATCGATGGCCTATACTTGAGTAGTCGTCCTTCCTTCAAGGACCTGTTGATACCAATAAAATGCAGTGGGTTATAGGAGAAGAAGAAGAAGAAGAAGGGAAAGTAGAATAAACCGCAGGAGAGTGTTGGTCTAGCTAAAAAGCCAAGAAGGAAATATTATTCTTCTCCAGATTTTAGTCTTTCCTTCACCCACACACAAAAAACTCTCTCAAGGTTAATAAGACGTATATGAGGGGAAAATCCAGCAATTTTCTTCTTTCCCACTTGAAAAAAATGGTATATTTGTCCTTATAAGTTGAAGTTGGATTTTAAAGGGGATGATTCCTCCTTGTGTAAATCATGAGGATTTTTTCCTTTTCTTTTGTTTTATGATGGAGCAAATAATACTACAATGGTGTATTTATAACTCCTCTAAAAAAAATCCAACTTGAATCATACGCCATGTTGGGAATTCTAGGTCACATCATTCTATGTATACGTATTTTTATACACGTACGCGTAAATAAATTGTGAGTGGTGACAGGTCGAGAGAATCCATGAGTTTGATACATGGAAACGTATAGGGTGAGAAATTTGTTCCTATGACTTGAGGGTAAAGTGGTTCAAGTGGTGGATTGTTCAGAGCTGCCGCCCGCATCTGTGACTCACCTATTTATTCCAAGGATCATTCCAAGAGATTTGTTTATTTCAAGATGACTTTTCCAAACGTATGTATTTATATATGAAAGTCCTATATATGAAAATCCATGTGTTTTATTAATCGAAAGAATCCAAACTCCTTCATCGATGAAGTCGTCCTCCTCCCTTTCCTCAACAATGAATATAAGTGAGATGAGGAAAATACGAGGGAAACTAAATGAAATACGTCGGGGTTTGGCCTAAATCCAATCATACCGAAGAATTTCAAGATTATTCAAAAGGAATTATTATACTATGACTCTGAGGATATTTGATTCTTTCCCTTATATAATCCCTTTCCCTTCATCATAATGGCCGATATCCTTTATCTCTGAAAGGGATGCCGGAGATATTGGGAAGGAAATATGGAATATTATGGGGAGTATTGTTGGTGGACCTTTATTATTTAAGTATGGGGAACATATTTGTTCCACAGAGATTTGTTCCTTCTTATAATCCAAACCTCTCCCTATCATATCCTTTGAAGGGAAGGGAATTTCTCAGACCAATTTTCACCGGACATATATGCTGAGGAAATAGAAAGAAAGAGCGAGCTGAAATGGAATAATTTCCAGAGAGGAGAAACAATGGTCAAAGTGGAGGAAATTGCCAACATTTCCCAAATAGTTTCACTTGAAAACTTAGTTCAAATGACGATTTAATTAAACTCGTTCATTTTTAATTTATGATGGACTGGTTGGTTTCTCCGCCATTTTAGTACTACTTCCAAGTTACGAGCATGTGATAATTTTACATTCCTACCTATTCATTGAGAAGTTTGTCAATAAGTTGAGGTATTATTATTATTATGTGTGGGAATGAGTTTGGTTCGGGAATTGTGGTCCATTGTCACCTTTTGGGAGGATTGAAAATATCTTTCTTTGTACTTTCCCCATTGGGATTTGAGACGCGTCGCTATTTGTAGAAACATTTATGGGGAAATGTTTAACATTTTTAGTGGATATGATTGTAAGGGGCTGCGTGGTGAGGTGAGAAATATTTTAAAGGAGTGTTTCTTATAAATTATATTGGATTAAGGGCGTGAGTAAGGTTGATAAAATGGGGTGATCAAATAAGGATTGGTGAGCGGGTAAGTTTTTTCTGACATTTTGGTTAAAATATTGGGAGGAAATTTTTTCGAGCAGTAGTGGGTAAAACATTTGTTTAAATTGACTGATATTTTGGTTATGTTGCGTTGCATTTGGTAAAAATTTGTGCAAAATATTCGGGTAAAATTTTGATTGAAGGCAAGGGGGAAAATTGAACAAAGATTTTACCGTTACATTTCTGGTTTATTCAAGGAAAAATTTGTGGAAATGGGATAAAAATTTTTTTGGAAAAATCAGTTGAAATCTGCGTCATATCATCTCCGAGCTAAAAATTTTATGGGAAGAAAATTCTCTGTGTGGTAGCATGAGAGGAAATTTAGAGGAATTATTATTGAAAAATGTGGGGAAAATGTTAGGGATAATCGCATGGGATTGGTTAAAATTTCTAGTATAGTGTAAATTTTTGGGAAGGGAGTGTGGGCAAATTACAAGTAAAACTCTTTTGTATATGAAGGGTGGAGGAAATCTTTAATTTTTGACTAAGTTTGAGTTTCATTGGATAAGCGTTCATTGATTGTCTAGCGCCACCTCTGGATCTTCGGAGGGAATGAGTAGTAAGAAAGTACAGAGAAGGAGGATTTTATGGAAAGCACATGGGAAGATTGTACTCTGGGTCATTGGGAATTTTTCTAGAAATTATCAATGCAATGGGGGAAACGATCCCATTTCTTTTAGAAGAGTTTGAGAATGAGTTTATACAACTTTTCTTGGCATATTTCTGAGGAAGGACTCAAACAATGTGTTGAATAAGATGAAATTGTTATTTCTGGGTATTTTTCCAATATGGTTGTGATAGCTTGTTGGAAGGGGTTCCTGGTGTGAAAAATTATTTGAGCTATTTGTTTGGAACATTAACAAGAAAAGGATTTCTGCTCTACTTTTCACCTGAAAATGACTATTTTTGACACAAGGGGCACGTGTTGGGATGAGGGAAATGTTAAAGTGAAATTGAAAAAAGGGTTCACACATGCTTACAATTGTGTTGATATAAAATATTCTTCAGAGTCGGAGAGTCGATGTTTCTTTTGGCCTTTACAAACCAAGTAAAAGTGATATTTTGAATTGTGTAGTTTAACAAGGAGTGAAATATTTCGTCCAATTAAATTACCTCTACAAAAATAACTCTTTTCGCAGTAGAGATGCTGTTCTGCGAAATAAAAGAACGTCAAGTAAACTGTAAAGCGATTCTTTGGCAAATAGTATTTTTTATTATTTGCTCGATATTTAATCGTTGTTGTACGTGCAGAAAATAGAAATTTAGGCAAATTTTGAATTTTTATGCAAACAAATTGTTATGAGAGAATATTCACGGGCTTCACATTTCACATAAGTCGATTTTAGTATAATTTTGGCTCATAAATTATAACTGTACTGTAGTTGGTTATTCGTTCTTTACCAGACAAAATATCAGTTTATGGATCACAATTTTGGTGGTCTTGCATTCGTCAAAATTTTGATATCTCATGTATCAAAAATTTCATGGAAAATCGAATGGGTCAAACGTTTTGAAGCTCCACATGGGTTAAAATTCTAGCGATATTGCATGGTGACAAATTTTGGAAGCATCACACCAAGTGGTAAGTTTTTTTTCCATAATGTTACTAAAATTATAGCCCCTTTTGCCCTTTAGACGAGGATATGTTAAATTGGTGTTAGTACAGCATGGCCTAAAATTTGAATGGTATCTCATCTGTGAAAAATTTGATGGAATTTGATGGGTCAAAAATTTGATAGCACCACGTATGTAAAAACTGTGTTAGTACAGCAAGGGCTAAAATTTAGGAGAGGGGGGGGGGGGGTACCTCATCGCTCAAAAATTTGGTGCAACAGTTTGAGTTGGCATTTTGATGGTATTGCATTGGTTAAAATTTTGTTGATACCTCATCGGTCAAAAGTTGAATCAAAATCATCCTGTATGGGTTTGGGTCAAAACCTCTGAGAAAATTTGCGTCAAAATTTTGTTACGTCCAAGCCTTTGGTAAAATTGGTCAAACCTTTGGTATTAAGGCAGGTTCCGCCAGCTAAAATCTTCCGCGTTGGTCATAATTTCCTTTGGTTTGTTTATAATTATTGTGTGACGCCCAACAATGTCATACCCAGCACAAATATTCCGAGCCTAATGGGATGCAAGGGAAACTTTGACCAATAAAAATTTTCGTATTCTCAGCCTTGTATGTTTTTTTCAAAATTCGCAATAATAATAATCCCAATAAGGAGAGAAATAATGTTGTGCAATTTTTCATTGCAAATGTTCTTGACTGTTGTTTATAAGTTGAAAAATAATATGAGGAATGAGAAATAAAAGGGATATTATTACCTGGCGTCAGAGCCTCGTAAGGCTGGGAGATTAAAGAGTATTTGTAGGGCATGTTGTGAAAATGAAGAAGTTAGGAAGAATTTATACGAGACAAAGTTTGTGTCACCGTAAAATGTCGGGGAGTTTTTATTCTGGAAAGTAAAGTGTGTGCGGGGGAAAGTGACATAAATAATCTAAAATAAGGTTGTTACTGTTCCAGGTGGTTGGGATTATGTTGGCAGCACACACATTTTCAAATGTAAGCATTCTAAAGAGTCTGAGGGGTTACATGTATCCACTCCAGGCCCAGACTTTCCCAAGACACATTTTCACAAGTTGGGATATGTATTTTGGCTTGGAGCCCCACGGCTCCATTTTCCCTATTACTTGTTTTATGAGCAATCTTAATAATTGTGAGTTCACGCATGGGACTAGGATTTCCTCTTTTGCAAACAATGAGGCGTTGGGCTACTTTATTGTGAAATCAGGAGAAAAGCCTCGTTAAACAACTCATTTTCACGTATGTAGCACCAGGCTTGGCCAATTTTCAGACCTGATTTATTCTTCTGGAATAGGATCTTTACTCCAATGAGGCAAGCATTTTAGCTTTCCTTTAAACTTTCTCTATAGTCTCTCCCAAGTTACCTGCTCTTCTCATCCAAGACACAAGTAAATGTAGTAGCTCCTCATACTATTTCCCATATTAACAAATGCTATGACATGATTTTGGCTTCATGGAATAATAGTCCATTATGGGATCGATTTGTATTTTAATAATGCCCTTCCTCTTACTATACTTTCTCCATATAATCCAAGATCCTCGTCTAAAACTTCTTCCCCATTCAGTTCTCCTCAACTTTTTTTACCCAGAATTTGCATAAATACTTACAGCAACATAAATAGCTGGATATTTTCCTAGATTTATTGGTCAAACTCTTTTCTAGACCGGTTGGAAGGTTTTTACTTATCCGTCAAAATTCTCTTTGAATTTTCCTCAATACATCCGTCCATGGTTTTGTTCCCATTGCATTGCCACTAAGTCAGATTTCTGGATTAAAACGGAAATTTCTGATTTCAGAAAAATTGCAAGAGTCAAATTTTGGCTCAAAACGAGTTTATCGGATTTGCTATCTTACCGTCCCACCAATAGTGCTCTTGTGGGGGTACCCTTAAATCTTGCCATGGCTGTATCTTCTGAACGGCTCGTTGTAGCTCAATGAGCTATGACAATTCTGAAAGATCTCAATTTTATCGTTCAAAATCGTCTTTTATTTTTATCTTTTGATGGACGGAAGATGTGGGGGGGGGTTAATTGAACGACAGTTACCGCTGTTTTCCGTAATTCTGCCATCAAATCTACAGCCCGCCATATCTGCCCTCCATGAAAAGATAAAAATACAAGAAAATACGACTTTGAAAGGAAAAATAGAGATCTTTAAGAATTTCTACTGCTCATTGAGCTATTATGGGCTCTTCACAAGATCCAAACAGGGCAAGCTTTAAGAATTCCCCCATAAGAGCACTATTGGTGGAACGGCAAGATAGCAAATCCAACAATAGCTCATTTACCTTGCCCTAACTTTTGACCCACACATTGGAATGCAAGGATGCATTTCAATTCTGTAAGGAATTTTTTTCACCTTTCAAAATTGGTAAGGAACATGGTGCAGCAAACTCAGGTACCGGAGTAATATTTAGCTCAAGGTAGCAAAACCAAGAGTAGTTTAGTTTGCTCGGATGAAAATTTTGTTTTAAATTTAAGTAACGCGGGTTAAAAATTTGTGTAAAAAATGATTGAAACACGAATCAACATTCCATTTAAAATTTCATTTAAAATTTCCTTACCACAGAGCAAAATTTTCATTTACACCCGTAAAAGTTGGGACAAAATTTGAAACTCTTTTGAACTAGAATTTGGATTTTATCCATACAATTACTATCCTGCTCTACCCCAGCCCATAACATTTGGGTTCCATCCCTTCCCTCAAATTTAATTTAGGCACAAACAAATTTCTCCACAACGATAAAAAAAATAGAACCAATAATAAAACTAATTGACACAGTGAAAAATATGGCTCTAAATATTCTGTCAAAATTCTGCCCTACACATTACATATGGAATCACCTGTTATTAATAATATTCATAAATAAAATACAAGCCGGATTTTGTACAGGGTGCGCGGAGGGATTAAAAGTAGTTAGGAATAATAAAAAATGAAAGAGATGGAAAGGGGGAAGATTTATTGTAAAACATATGAGACGACCACATGAGAGGAAAGTTATTTTAGGATGATGAGCCGGTGGTTCCTCTCCCTCCCGACCCTTTTACCCTGCACTTCTTCCTTGGCAAAAGAAGAATGTATTAACTTTTTTGAGAATACCTAAACACATATTAATTTACCATAAGCACATGCATAGACATTCACATATGTACATATACATTTCCCTCATCATCCATAACCCTGTAAATATAGCTCTTGTGTATGGAACTTTGGTGCTAAAAGTTAGGCTAAAAAGATAGGAGATTGGCTTGGATCCGGATAAACAAGGATGGTATCTGTGGGTATTCCGAGGTTTTCACAATTCCCCAAAGGTAGAACCTGAACTACAAGAGTAATATTTAAATAATGGGGAAATGAGAAGTCTTCCAAAAACCTCCAGCATAATAATTATATATGTCTACAATTCCGGAAAAGTAGTGTAGAGAAATATAATAGTGGAAAGAGTCGCTCCGCACATTCAAGTCTTTTCCTCTCCTCTCCCAATGAAATGAATACAACCAGAGCCATTTACTTTACCAAGGTCGGCCAACAGATCATTTCATACTTTACTCTCATTTGAATTTCTCACGTAGCTCTACTTTCTCTCTCTCTCTCTCTCTCTCTCCCATATTTTTGGGAAATGTTACCCCTTCAACTTACTCCCATACTATATAGCATAAGAATGAATAATAGGAGAAATATTTATTTACTTGGGTTTCTCAACCTTTTGACTTTTCGCCAAATCAACTTTCTCCTCCGTAGCTTTCTCCATCTTTCTCTCTCTCTCTCTCCCTCTCTCCACACAGTCGGATTAAGACAATTTCCTTTCCTTTTCGTTCCTCAGAAACTTTATAATCAGCCTGGAGTATATTAAATTTGTTTCAAGCATAATTCTTCGCTCCAATGTTTACCACCACAACTAGCCAGGCCAGGATTTGCCTAACTTTCCATCTTCATGCTGTCGGCTCTAGGCTTATAGCATAAGTATAAGTAAAATGTTCCAGGGATATATAGGGAAAACCCTTATCTTTCTTGTCCCTGCATTCACAATGAGCATTTCTGGCTTGTGGAAATCTAGCCAATTATTCTAACAACCCATCTCCTTCCTTTTACCTATCTATATATGTAATAGTATGTCCAGGTATGGAGAGTCATGCTTTTATATAGCTACCACATATATATACATAGGAATCCCTCAACTCCGACTGTAGGATCTTTAATAGACTTTATATGCGTGTACAATATAGGTCGAAAAGGAGTCTCTCAAGGGCTAAGAGGGAAATTTCTGAGAAAGAAGCAAGGCTATGGACTAATTTGGAGTAGGCGAGGGAAGAAGAAGACAAACATTTCACAACTACAGGCCGTCACTCAAGACCAAGAGGGTAGAAGGTTGGGAGAGAGAGTGAGAGAGAGAGAGAGAATTCTTATAGTTGGAGAGGTGAAGTGGAAAAAGATATATAATTGGAAAGGGGTAATCATTGAATATACAAGTGAGAGGTCGTGAGGTGTGTATGCATAGCTAACAAAAGTATCCCTGTTAACTAGTGGTTTAGTAGTAAAGGAGAAAGAAAATAGACTTTCCCCAGTTGGCCACCTTTCCTCCTCTCCAAGCTTCGTTTTGTTTTCCTAGGTTTCCTTGTTATTGGACTTCCCTCGTGTACTCCACCATTACTTTCATACATTCATTATCCATGTTCTACTTGTGCATAAGGAAGGAGTTGGAATTAAAACCGCCAACCCACTGCGAAACCACAGCTTTACGATGCAGATTCCCTCTCCATTCTTCTGATTCTCTCTGTGAGAAACTCCATGGACATTATCATGGAGGAAGGAGACGACTTGAAACCTTAATAACCACGTGACAGTCCTAAGCTTGTAGAAATCCCACTTCCCTAAAGTCTCTCTTATGGTAGGGAGGAAGGGGGGTTGTTGGTGGG
>JAQFXU010001026.1:0-35440 GCA_034693705.1 Spatulosminthurus flaviceps
TTAGCATGAAATTGGTTAATCTGTCTCAGAACTTCATCCAAAGCGTCCCTTCTAACAACAGCTAAGACATCATCTACGTAACGGACCCAAAAAATATGTCTGGATGATTCTTAATAATCGACTCCTCAAGAGATTGCAAATATATATCTGCCAAAGTAGAGGAAACAGGGCTACCCATCGGACTTCCATCTACCTGACGATATATTTTCTGTTTGTATGAAAAGTATGTGTCCTGAGTGCAGATTGTAATAAGTTTCATAATGTCATCTACTTGAATCGCTGGTGGTAGTCCTTCCTTCCATTCTGGATTTGAATGTAGTACAAATACAATTTTTCCCTTGCACCCCTGTTACAGAACTTTTGCAGGCGACAAGCCTCTGTAAACGTTGTCTCTCCATTTAACTAATGTTGCAAAAATTGATAAATGGCGTTATTGCAGCTACCATGGTAACAATAGGGACAATTTTTTTCCCCAAGATGCAGTTTACCATGGTGCTTCTCATGATTGAGTTAAAAAAAATTAATTCGCGACTTCATTTTTTACCAAACGCGGGATGTCCACGAAATGGGTTTTAGGACTAATTGTGCATTGGTGGAACATGGAACTCTTTACTCTTGGAAATAAAATAAGATTGTCTAAATCCTGTATTTAAGAGCTTGGCAGGGAAAAAATATTTGTAAGCTTCATTTTAACAATGGAAGTGTATCTTGAAATTATATTCATAATAATAATTGTCACACAGTACTTACATATATTTAAGATGCGAAGCATATTCGAATTGTTAGAATTGGATCCTTTTTGAGACACCGGCTGTTGATTGTCATTGTTTTTGAGGTGATGTTTTTATCAATGGAAAATATTGCACCGACCTGACAACTTAATAATCCATGTTTGCTCAACATAATTACCCAACTATTTAGGTGACTAAAGTAACAATGCAAATGCATTGTTTTCTACGTACCATCATTTCCTTGCCTGAAGACATAGAAACAACAAAAAATCTTCCTCCATCAATACAACTAAACTCTAGTCAGTAATTTTTGGCAGCAAGCCTTCAAGTGAGCTGTATTGAAATAATTGGTATAATTAGCCCTTCAAAGTATAGCCCGTGGGTGGATTTGGAAAATGTAATAATAATTATTATTGATCGCTCCAATTTAAATTTGTTAGCACACATCAACGGTAATAGCTTCATCATTTCCAAGCAATCCCACATCACTAGGAATTAAGGCCAATGATAAACAAAATCTCATTGTTAATTGTTAATATCACTCAAATTAAAATCAAACCCTCTAATGCCCACAGGTACTCAACCCTCATTGCAAATCATCCCAAATAAAAAGGAAAGAAAATAGACCGAATTGCAACATTTCTCAACCTCTTTTGTGACAGCTCAGAAACACCCAGAATTTTATATGCATGCTCTTTTATACGTAAAAACGGGCCTGAAAATATCAAGCCCCCTTCTTACACTCAAGGCTATACGGTAAAATATTGAGAGATATTTTCAGTAACCTCCCAGAACCACTAAAAGCTCTAAAAGACCTTTTCTACTCGATCTCACTCTATTTCATGTATTTAAAAGACCAGGTGAAAAAATCCAGGATTTTTTCAATAACGCCATCAGATTCAGATTTATGTCTGACCAGGGGGAGATTTTTTAAACCTAATAAATTATTCAACAGATCAAACCACATCTCTCCCATACGTACTCCCTTCACAAAGCTACACACATACACTTTGAAAGTCTCTTTTACGTAAATCACTTCCCGAATGCGGGGAGGAAAGTCTCGATTTCAAAATGAACTAAAATCAATAAGAAATGTACGTAAGGCTGTAGAACATTTATGTATAAGCGGACGGCCTTGCATGTATTCACGCAAATTTCTCCCACCGTTACATATTTTAATTGTTGTCACTTATTCGCATGATATAAATGAATGAAGGTAGAAAATCAAAACTAAGTATATGTTATTTAAAATAAAATGTTTCTTCAAAGTCAGAAGTAGTTATGAAAGTGGTGTGTATAGTGTCGGGTATAACTTTCTGACTCTCTCAAGTTATCTGTCAAAGGTAGAGCTCTTTGACGACCTGTTTCCTACACCTAAGGAAAGCAATAGTGGTTACATATGAGTACGTCATGTGTTGCAGTTCAACCCATTTATTATCGGATGATTGATGAGAGAAGGAAAATTGCATTTTTGCACTTTCCATTAGTCACTCCACAAAAGCGTGTATATGTACAAAAGGGTCTGTCTGCATTCTATAAATTCCCTTTGGCCCTCGAGCTTCATTTCATTAAAAATTATCCTACCACGTAGACAATTGTTTTACCATCATAATTACTACGATCATAAAATCCTTCATTTTTATAACCATATATTCCAAACAATGATAAATGCCCCCATTCGTCTCTATAAGGTAGAAATATAATAATAATATATAATATTATAAGAAAACTAAATCAAGTTGATGAGTGTGAGTGGGAAAAGATGAATAATTATTATGAATTAAGTCTGCAATCTTCAGTTACTTCGTAAACAATTTATTTGTTTCACCTATACATTCAGGATCCTTACCTGAGATGTAATAATGGTACTGTAATTGTGTATGCATTAAAGACAATAAGCCATTATTATGAAAGTCCTCCAAATATCATAATGTATTGCCCAGACTGCATTTTCTCACTCAACTCCTGCATCCTTGCAAGAAAACTGCATTAAGGGAAAGTTCTATACATTGGCACCCGCCTTTATGTTTCCAGCTCACCGGATTTTTTTTCTTCCTAATTTATAACAATAATGAATGGGAAATAAGGAACATGCTGAACACGTGCCAAAAATTGGGAATTATAACATTGGGAGAGCAATTAATGCCAAATGGCTCCAAATGCATTTTCTTTGGCTACAAAAATGGAGATCCGAAGGGTTGTGCCGTGTCACGTAATTTAACATCTACTCTCTAATATTTTCTCCTCAGTGATTGTAGCTCAATGACAATACAAGGTAATTGCATCATATGATTTTTTATGTTCCTATATGCATACGTACAGAACGTCGTTTTGTATGCACACAATGGATAATTGATTCTGATGCAATTTCCGTTCTTTTCAAAACCAAAACAAAAACAAGTACAAGTAGTAACAAAAACTCCTACCGGGATGGCGTCAATTTTATAATTTGCCTCGGATACTTTTACGTATGAGAAAAACTTGGATATTTTTTATCACAAATTTCCCACAACATGGGAGTTTCAATAGGTATATCCTGTATGTGAGCTGAGTTTATATGGTGTAACCCATATGTATATAGAAATATTTGGAGCATTAAAGGGCTCGTTGGTATAAATTCTCCATAGGTTTATTTTTGTAAGATGTGCAAAGACTTCCCAAAAGATTTTTTATTAATAATACAAATTTCGGAATTATTACAAGTTTTACACATAGTGCGTACGAGTGGTTGGTTACTACACCGAAGGTATCTTTTGTATGTACAGTTACTACTATGTGGTTAAACCATGGATTTATTTTGCATAATATATATTTTCTTTTAATTACTATTTTAATAGCTTTGTTAATGTACAAAAACGATCAAGAGATTTGACATAATTGTTTTATGTCCAATTAGAAAAGTATAGGCTTAGGCTATAAACTCTGCAGTAGCAAATATGTGTATGTACTTAAAAGTGTGTTTATATAGATGTGAATATGTAAATTAAATGGATTAAAATATGGAAACCATTTTTTTGAATGCAAAATATAGAAATTTTTCACTTTTTTTGTGGAGATGGAGAAAAAGGGCGGATGGGAGTAAAAAGTGCCATTAATTCAAAATATTATATGATTAACAAATAATATAAATTGCGCGAGTAGACTTTGAGTATAGCTCCATTGATGCAATGGTTATTATAGGTGTAACATATATGGTGTGTATAATACATGTAATAATTATTTTAATACAATAAAATTAGTGGAAAAAAATGGAATAATTTGAAAAAAATGGTTTCTTCAGTTTCTTGCATTTTAAAGCACAAGTTCCACACACACTCTTTATATATGGAATTATTAGATAAATTGCTTTACCTTAGAATAGAATAACAAAGTTGCTATAATACATAAGGTAATATTCTCATCGTATAACATAGACTCTCGTTTTAACATAACAGTAATAGATTTTCAGTTTTTATTGTTTATGTAAATACTTAAATCTTCATAATGTACATCATTGATGCGTTGAAATTCTCTAATGAATTTTTGTTTTTACAAGGCGAAGCTACTACATACGATATCCTTGATTGTTTTTAAAGCACCAGTTTGTTTTGGGTGGAAAAAAGTATATGTTTAAAAATGTGTAGACTAATAATTAAAGTGGTGTTTTCTTTTTGCTGTAGCAGAGAGGATAGATAGAGAGGAGAGAGAGAGTGAGAGTGAGAGAGTTTTAATATACAATTTTTTTTATTTCAAGTAATGGATGGAATAGTTGATTTATTTTTGATTGAATAATTTCTAGAAAGTGTTGTTGATAGCTGTTGCGTGAGATTTTGGTCTAAATTATTTACTCCAAATCAGCTTCAGCTTCATCCTCGAATTCACCCTCCTCCTCAGCAGTGGCTTCTTGATATTGTTGGTATTCTGAGACCAAGTCATTCATGTTGGACTCAGCTTCAGTGAATTCCATCTCATCCATACCCTCTCCGGTGTACCAATGCAAGAAAGCCTTACGACGGAACATGGCCGTGAACTGTTCCGAGATACGCTTGAACAATTCTTGGATTGCAGTGCTATTACCAATGAAGGTAGCGGACATTTTCAAACCACGAGGAGGAATGTCACAAACGGCGGTCTTCACATTGTTGGGGATCCATTCAACGAAGTAGCTGGAATTCTTATTTTGAATGTTAAGCATCTGCTCATCCACCTCCTTCATGGACATGCGACCTCGGAAAATGGCAGCAACGGTCAAGTATCTTCCGTGTCGTGGATCGCAAGCAGCCATCATGTTCTTAGCATCAAACATTTGTTGAGTCAATTCTGGAACAGTAAGGGCACGGTACTGTTGACTACCACGGGATGTCAAAGGAGCAAATCCAGGCATAAAGAAATGAAGACGTGGGAATGGAACCATGTTCACGGCCAATTTCCTCAAATCCGCATTCAATTGTCCAGGGAATCGGAGACAAGTGGTTACTCCTGACATGGTAAGTGAGACCAAATGGTTCAAGTCTCCGTAGGTTGGGTTCGCCAATTTCAGGGTACGGAAGCAAATATCATACAGGGCTTCATTGTCAATACAATAGGTCTCATCGGTATTTTCCACCAACTGATGGACGGAGAGAGTGGCATTGTAGGGTTCTACGACAGTGTCGGATACCTTGGGAGAGGGCATGACAGAGTAGGTATTCATAATTCTGTCGGGATATTCTTCACGGATTTTGGAAATGAGAAGAGTTCCCATCCCGGACCCGGTACCACCTCCCAGGGAGTGAGTCAGTTGGAAACCCTGTAGACAGTCACAGCCTTCCGCCTCCTTTCGCACAACATCCAACACCGTGTCGACCAACTCCGCTCCTTCCGTGTAGTGCCCCTTGGCCCAGTTATTCCCTGCACCACTCTGTCCGAAAACGAAGTTATCGGGACGGAAAAGCTTGCCATACACACCGGAACGGACCGAATCCATAGTACCGGGCTCCAAGTCCAACAGAATTGCTCGGGGAACATATTTTCCTTCTGCAACCAAAATAAATTCACTCATTTAAGTATGTATATAAAACGTCCCCTTTTATCCTTTCTCACACATAGTGCGCCACTCCTTGCTCCGTATGTATTTTTATGTCTCTCACATATATTTTCCAACACCGCCCTCCTATATACATATCGCCCTGCATACTAAATTCCCTATCCTTAAGTATAACAAAGTATATATAGCTTCTAGGTTTTCATATACATATTTACAATAGTAATAATTAGCCCATTCTATATTTGTGGTGGGTTCCAGGGAAATTCTTGGAAACTCATGAAACTTGAATTTACGTGATGATGCCATAATATTATTTTCCATTATACTCACTATTGACATAAACTGGAAAGAGAGGAATTTAAAGGGCCAGAGGGCGTCAAAATAAATGTATCTCCAGCGGTTATTGCTTAACAAGGAAAATAGTTCCACTTTATTGGCAAAAAGCTCTGTATAGACTACTTTCTGCTCAACACTCCCTCCCTTTTTTTTCCTCACGTCTCTTAAAAATTTAAATACTCGTAAATATCTCCCTTCCTCAGGCTTTTCTTCCCCTGTCTTACTCTTTTAAACGTCTTTTTCACCATTTTCCCCAACAACTCATCCCAAGCCTCCTTTTAAACTACATTTACAATCCTGTCTATAAAAATCGTTCTTCTGATGTGCTTCGTATAGGGAAAAAAACTACGAGTTTGTTTTATGTAACCACAGTAACGTCATATTTAAGTCCACATAAAAACAGCATTCTTCATTCTAAGTATCAAGTTTCCCTTTATGACATACTCAATCATTGTAACAGCTTAAGTTGCATTAGTCATTGAGAATTCTCCATATGAGGTCGAAATGGTGACATTTACAACAAATCTCCCTAAAAATATTTTTATTGAGCCGACTCTGCAAGAAGATTTGGAGCTTAAATATATACTAGGGAAATGTATTTTGTGCCGAGGAGATTCGAAGATTTTTTTTCCTATTTGGAGATGAGTCACTCTACAAAATCAAGGACCTTTCTCAAAGGAACTGTGAATTTAAGCTTTTTTCATGGACTACTAACGCGACGTGCGTAGGAGGCACGAAGTTTCAAATCGATATTGACGCTTGTCTTAAATATTTTGATATGGTCACGTCCTACGTACACAACAAGCGTAGAGAGAGGGATTCTCATTATTAGCGATAATTATAAATACTCTGGGTTAAAATCCACCGTTCAATTTTTAATTACTAAGATCACTATCCAGAAAAAGTATTCCTTTTCCCTACTTAACTTCATTGCTCACTCACTCACTCGGTGATAAACAATCAGTTTATAGGGAGGAGGGAAGCATGAGAAAAACTATGCTTTTGCTTAACTGTAACCTAATTGAAGGTTAAGAACTTGCATGATTTCCCTACAAAAAAAATATCTAAGTACGTGCATGCTAAAAAGCTAGATGAGTATTTAATATTACTATTTCCCATATCTCAATATACATACAGCTAGGATACGCTTTGCAAAAAAGGTGACTGATTTGGCAAGTCCAACGCATTGGCATTCTAATAGAACTCCACAGGTTATTAGACAGGAGATGAAGAGGAAGAATCTAAAGAGAGAGGGAAAAAAAATCCACGCCAACCACCCAAGTCGAATTGATTGTGGATTCCTCCTTTCTTCACACCACGACAATCTTGTAATTTAACAAATTTTATCTCTCAATGCATTTGGATAATGCTTGGACAATCATAAGCTTATATAGTTAGAAGCATTCATTCCTTGGATTTACTTTACTTTACATACAATAATTCCGGTCTCGCTATAGGGTACACCAGCGAGGACTGACCTTTTGAGATAGCAATACTTTCTGTGAAGAAATTTAACTATGAAAATTCCTACTATTGAATATTAAATGAGGAACAAGGGAAATATATTCAATTCACCAATACAATTATTATTTACCGTTGAAAATTCTCTACATTTTTTAAGTATATAGGAATTATTGGAAATAAAAGGAACAAGTGGGATTACGTGGCGAAAAATCAATGAGGAACAGATGCAAAAATATTTTAAGAACGTGAATTTTAAAATCCCTGCCTCCTTTTTTTTGAGTAAGCATTATTGAGTAATTGATCAGGATCTTTGGTAATATTTTTAAAAATTAATTTACCAAACGAAAGAGCATAATAATTTACTGTAATTGAGAGAGTGAATGAAAAGTGAGGAGTTTGAGGGGATTTTTTGAAGGAAATTACTTTTTCTCTCCTCAGGATGAACACATATATACTGTAAAAAAAGCTGTGGAATTTTAAGCAGTATGAGTTTAAGTTGAGAGGAAAATGACGTTCATAAGAATATGGCTTAATTATAAAAGAGGCATTATCATTCACTCCACGTTTATAACGAATAATAATTTATAGGAGCCTTATTCACGAATGTAGTAATATCACAGCTTGAAAGGGCTACGGGCATCCTATTAACCAACGGATTTAGTACTAATGGTGAATAGATTTGAATACTAAGACTCTGGTCGGGAGTCTTTTTTTCAATAACATGATCCTTTTAACCATAATAGTTAAGATTTAATTCCCATATGCTGCTTATCGCTTATCTCCTGCCACCATCAACCATACACATGCCTCCTCTCAAAAAGAATTAATTTCTCCCAAATTACATGCTCTTCCCTCACCAATCCATACACATCTCTCCATGACATTCTAATATTGCGTGGGTTGTTTTTATTATTTAAGCAACAACACACATTACTTTATAAGCACAAAAGTATGTAGCTTACATTGAAATTTCCATAAGAGTGTAAGAGAGCGAGACAGACAGAAATCTCAATCGCACCCTTTCTTCTTCTCTCCCTACCTGTCCACATTATTACAATGGACACAACAAACAAACAACAGTGCTTCCTTTTATGGTCAAATACTTGTAGAAACCAGAATAACATGAGACTTTGAAATGGACCTAGACCATCTCGTCGTCATCTCAAAAGAATAATTTTTTTTCACTATCCCAAAACTTTTATCATGCCTCTGGGATTTCTTTGCACTAAAAGCAGGAGAGTCGAGAAAAATAAAATTAGATGTGAAAGTCATATAATATACATATCTCCTTTAAAATATCATTTGATTCTATTCCTAAACTATACTGTGCCTTTTCTAAGGGTCTCTTCATTCCTCAATACTTAAATTGGTCAATAAGAAAATCTCTATTGACTTGTACTTACAAATTATTACTACTACATATTCCACTCCCACAAAAACAAAAGGCAAACTTTGGAACTTGGAGTTCAACTGCAGTGCTAATTTCTAAATATATCTTTAAAAAATGTAAAAAGTCATAAATGAGAAATCCTATGGACACACGTCCTATTATCAATAATAAAGTAGTAATTTTTTTATTAATTCTACAACCTCCGCCGATCTTCATTTTTCCAAGAGACTTGCCTTTAAATTTGACTAATGTCTTTCAAGTTATAGGAATGATTTTATTGCTCCCCCTCATAAATTTTAAACTGATGTATACAATAATATAGAATATAAACGTTAATACATACATAGCTTGTTGACCATGTGTCTCTAAAAGATTAGAACAAGTGTGTGAGTAAGAAGAGTAAGAACAAAAACAATCTTCAACAGTCACACGCCCCATGCTATTAAATAAGGATCCAGCCACACTACTATTACACATAAGTATATACAAGTGTTGTTTTTCTTCTCAAGTAAAGCGCCCGAGCCTTACTACATTGCATATATATGCTTAAAAATATACTTAAGATTCATTAGAAATAATTGGTAGTGACAAGCCATGGTAAGTTCCATTAACTAATGGAGAAACTTTCATTAATCCACTTATGTAGATTGCTAACTTGGATTTATGCCTTCCCCATCAATACATCTTCCTCCTGTCACCTTCCAAGTGGCTATTCATTTGATCATTTTAACTGCCACTCCATCATTATAATATATATATGTGTGATCCTTGGAAGAAAAAAAGGATTGACTATATTTTCTCTCTATGCACACCCAAAGGAAAATAAAAAAAATTCATTCATAAGAAAAGCCACGTAGAAAAAGCTTATCTCTGGCACCTTCCAAGCCACTTCCTCAAGTAGGTCGTCCATATTTGATGGGAGACTGTATTTTTAAATGGCACTTTTTTCTATGCCTGAGTCAGGAAAAAGAGTAAGAACTTGACTCAAATGGATTTTACAAAATAGTGAAATACTGGGAAAATTGATTACTCAGGAATTATAGCAACCTCCTACACAAACCTAATGATTGAATGAATGATTTATTGTGTTATTCGTGACAGTCGTCTACAACACAAAATGTATACAATAATTTGTTATAACAATTTTGTTTACAGTATGGGGGGTTAATTTACATATTTGTTACTCGTTCCTGCTCCATGCTCTATCGAGTAGGGCAGCTCTCATATACTTTGCAATAGAATTACATGAGTTTTTATTAAATTTTAGGAATGATAACCAATTGCGTAGGTTAATGGCTTGCAGGTTGAAACTAGATAAATAGTGGGTTCGTAAAGGGTTAAATATTGTACATTTAAACATAAAATGGAAGATGTCATCATATTCCATGGTGTTACATATAGAGCAAATATTATCTGGGTAGAATTTATAAATCATTGAATTAAATTACACAAACCTAATAGCATGTATACATAAACAGAGGAAGGAACGTCTCATCCTTAGAAATGAATCATTGTTGGAAAAAAATCAATACACGTCGCCATAAGGATGACTCACACAAGGTACTAAAAAAGGGACGAGAAGGGGGGAAAATGTAGTGACTCTATAGCAACAAGAAAACATAGATCCACACTGCATTGCTGTCTTTTCTCGAAAAGCCAAAAGAAAATAAACTTTCTCCCTATCCACTCAGCCATTAAAGTCTATAGTCCTAACTAAATGGCTGAAATGAGGAACTTGGAACATTGTTTTTATCCCTGAGTCCAAGTCATCGTAAATACAAGTTGACTCTGGACATCCTAACTTGTTTTTTTATAAGAAGCTCTTTTTTATTTCCCTCTCTTTCTCTCTCTCTCTCGATCCGTTTAGTCTGATAAGAAAGGACAAGGTTTTTTTGCCTTCTTCTTCCTTCTTTGGCTTGGCAACGTTTTAGCAATTAAAAAATTTCATTTACACGTCGTTTATAAAGAAATATAGAGGATTAAAAATCGTGTATAAAATTGCCAATTACTTTGCAAGTAATTGTATTTATTGATAAATGTCTTGTTAAAAACCGTGACCCGGCATAAAATTTACGAGCCGTTCATAAAGGAGATGTGAGCACTTGTAAAGAGCTTCTTCACAATCATTTGATGGTAAGAGAGGCAGGGGAAAGGAAGCAAACTGGTTTTTTCCAATGTTTTTTGCCCCTTTTATTTACATATATGTATACATAAGAATAATAGAAGATCATGTTTGTCAGTGTATCTTGTGTGAGAGATGAGTTGTAGTTTTGTGAGAGCACTCATGCCTTTTTCAGAGCAAAGTACCAAAAGTTATACTCGTATAGCAGAAAGCTCATCCATTTGTGCCAAGAGTACTATAAGCCCTAATTATTATTGACTTATGGCAATGGATTTGTTTACAGGTCAGATGTGATGACTTTTGCCACCGTTATGAGCACGCAGTAATATCTTTCCTAACATATTACATTTTACCCTTTGCCACTTCTTTCATACCTGCCATCTTTAAATTCCACTCGTCTATTGAGTCCATTAGAAATTCACACGTTCTTTAACGGCGACTGCTTGAACGGATGCTTTGAAAGGCTTTTTTTATTTCTTAACAAAAATAAAAACACGCTTGGAGAAACTTGTTTATACAGTTTGAGTTTTTGCATGCTGGAGAAAATTTTTCAAAAATTTTGAACCATTAATTATATTTGACTTTACATTGGATTTCTACACCCTTGACGTGACTATGACTAAGGGACTGCGGTAATTTGATGACGTCATTTATGAAGGCCGGGTAACCTCTTAAAATCCAATGTGGATCATATCGTATATGGTTCCGTTAGGGAAATACTTTTTTTTACTATTGTTATACCTGCATAGTATGAATATTAGTGGACATTTTACAATTTAATATATAAGAGAATATATTTACAGAGCTTAATGATAATAATACTTGTGATGGAGTAGATTTTCTGCATGCATTTAACTGTTCTTTTTAAAAATGGTTGCAAGAAAAATAATACTATAGTGGTGAAGTTCAAAAGAGATTTCGCCGTCTCCCCCACTTTTACCATGTATTCAGGCTATAAATGACCAAATAAATAGAATCGAGGTTACATTTGCCTTGTAGGCTTAAAACTTACTTATGGTCCTAGTAATTTATATTACTATAAATGCATGTACTCTAACTTTATATAGGTTTGATGTGGAGCTAAATAATAAACAGGAATTAAGAGAAGAGAATTCCCAACTCCTCAAACACACACACATACAAGCACTAGAATTCCATTAAAAAAATAAGACCATAGTATAGAGTTTTAAGGGAAAAGTAGTAAGAATAAATCACTTGAGCCTACGAGCTTTACTATAAAGTAAATGTACATTGTTGAAGAATAATATGGGAGAGCATATCTATATATGCGGTATTTTTTTAGAAAGCATAAAATAAGTTTTAAACGAAATATTGCGTGTGGCTCAAAAGCATGTGAAAAAGGAGCCCAGTCATGTCTCCACAACTTGTCTTTAAATGTATAAACTCCCTAGTAAATTATAAATGCGAGTCAAATATATGTCCAGTTTTATAGCCATAATTCCTGTCTTTACCATATGGAAATAGCATTTTACTCCCGCAACCCTCCTCTCTCTCTCTCTCTCTCCCAGTATTTCTTTTTTCAATATTTAATCCATTCGTTTGTATAGACAATGCATTTAAAAAAAATACAAAGGGATTTTATATAGGATAATACATGTGTATATTTTTCTCTATAAAGAATGCACAAAGCTTTACTTGTATATTATAAACACGTGCACAAGTAATTACAAACTCGTCTCTGAACACATTATATATAGCAAATAAAAACAACCCTATAGAGTTCGTGTGTGCGTCAGATCTCAATTTCTCCTCCCATTGAGTAGCAAATTGAATTGGAAAAAAAAATTATATGTGACGTCGGAACATACTATACATATCTATATAGGATTGAAGACTTAATTTCCTTGCATGCTAAAAATACAAAATAATTGACAAAGTTACTAATGATAGAATTTAGTATATAGAGACAAAATGAGAAAAAGTTCAATGTCTATACTCACATAAATTAGCAATTATATTTTAGGACAAGGGAATATTGTTGTACAAGAAAAAAAATGGCAAGAATTTACAAAAGTTTACAACAACACGCTTACGGCCTTTGTAGGCCTCGGGTAGAAGAAATAAGTAACTCATGGGAAAGGAAGGAAGCCTATATACTTTATATGTAGATTTTGCTGTACATAAGGGAAAAGAATTTGAACTTAAGAAATTTCCACGATGGGATATTCATATAGAAATAGAAAGAAAAAAAATCATAAATCGAGGAAAGTAGATTAAATTTTTCGGGTCATGCTTCCTCGCATTTGTTCAAGCATGGTGCATCTTCAACATGACCTAGCTATATATTATGTTATTATCTCTATAGGGTTTAATCGTAGAAATCCTCCCGAATAATAAATCAATACAAGTGAACGGTAGTTGGTCATTCAATTACAGTCCTTTACGAATATCCTCCGTATATGTATAGCGTATATCTAAAGAGAGAGAGAGAGGAAGAGAGACAAAGCAGCCCGGAGAAATACACTTATATTTACAAGGATTGGCCCTCACGTCACGTCGTCCTCTGTCATCGTGATTATTGCTTTCCTCTCCCAAATATACCCCCATTCATTTTATATGCAGAAGAGGAAAGGCTATAGTAACTTCCTCATGCCAGTAGCCGGCTTTCATACCCAGTTTTATAGCAATGCATGCCCATCTATTTCTATTAGCATTTTACCTTTTCTACAAACAGCAGCACAGGTTTCCTATAGAAACACAAAAGCTTTTGGGATTTAAAAGTCTGAGGAGGAATTTCTTCCAAAACTAAATAACGTACGTTGTATACATAATGAAAAAATCATGTTGGAGCCAATGGTTTATAATATCCTACTGTGAAACAGATGATAGTCCACATGAGTGTGTCATGTAGGACTAAACCGATTAACATTATCATGAGATTCTTTATTGTGAATCCCTCCATAGCAATATTCATTATCTCTCTCTCTCTACACACAAATTTCAAATCATACATACGGCTTCCTCTGTATATATAAATACATGTTAAAATTCTTGGGAAGAGCATCATCGTGCAATATCCTTGTCATATATGTACTATGCAATAAAAAAACAGATATTCGCACATTTTCCTATCACTCCATGTATGTACTTTACTAGGCTTTCAATTCTAGGAAAAGAATGACAGAAGAAAAAAAGTTTTAATTTAAAGCTGATATAGGAGGGAATAGTTATTGAAAAATCCCGAGACTGAGTGGATGTTGAACATCAAGTATCTTTATGTATGCAACCTCACCATATCCTATCTTGTGTAGTACTTGGATTTGACGTCCATGTAAGTACGTACAGCGTACAGCGATACAGCAAATATACGTGGCTATTAGTACCCATTAAAATACATAAGCCTCAAACCTATGGGCAAGTCCACATTTTTCTAGAACTCAAAGAACAAGGTGAAAATATACAACATTTATTACAACATTGTTTTTCCTTCAGAGTGAGCACAGCCATTTGAATATATGACAGGCCGGATTGCGTACAGCACCAAAAAGCAATGACCATACACACTAAATATCATAGTCTCCAGTCCTCTCTCTCTCTTTCTCTCTCTGCCTTTCCTTTTATAATCATATAGAAAAAAATTATTACATTTAAAAAAAATACCTGTATCATCATCCCATCTTTAAATTCCTTTATACCTTTTCACTACTATACTATATAGCTATAATAGTGTAGAATCTTTTAAGTAAGTCTCAGTCTGAGACTTACTTAGATAATTCCAAACTAATAATAAGTTAATAATTCCAAACTGTCAATAGCAGTTAGGAATTATTGCAATAAAATCCTTCCTGTCCTTAGGCAATCTATAGCCCTTTGTCGTAAATACTTATTCTTTAACTTTTCTCTCCATATGCAAACAAACTATTGGGAAAAAAACCTTTGTAGTAACTCACATAGGATTAATTTCATACCCCAGCTCTCACACCACTTGTCAACAATCAATGCTCACAATAGTCACAATGAACTTTTCATCTATATAGTTTGACAGGCTGATAGCTGAAACTATATAGCTTGACAGTTGACATCTCATAATTAATTACATACAATCCTATAATGCTCTCTAATGTACATAGCGTACATACATAGAAACCTGTGATTACTCACACTTGGCAAAATCAGACCAATGTAAAGTTCTATAATGATAAATTGAAACTCCTAATAAATTATTGTTTAAACCAAAAAAAAATAGACATGACATTTTTTCCTACGAAAATATAATAACGAACGAGTTTTATTCCTTTTATGTATTAGTCATTTGTTTTTATTGGAAGGTAAAACCCATTGGAAATGTTATAAAGTGTAGTGGATTTTATTTCGAGTATTTATTTTACAGACATTTGTTCCTTGCGATAGAGTATGAGTATCTATCTATGCATAAGAAATGCACGAGAGGAAAGAATTCATACATAGAAATTTAATGAGTCCATTCGCACAGTAAGGGGGCACTTATATAAAAAAATATTTGCTCTCCACGCTTCTTATATATATTATTGCTCCACTTCCAAGGAGCCAACAATATATATGTCCCAATGCATTTCCCTCCAAACTAAATAGTAGTAGATGCAATTTAATTTGAAAATGAAGCTTCTATGTAAGTTTAATGATAATAATAATATATGTAACATCAATAAAAAAAATACATGACTATACAATTGCATTATAACTTGATAGACTCTTCTGTCATGGTACATTCTGAGTGTATTGAGCTTTTAGAAAAATCTTGATTCAAGTTACACTGTATACACTAATACAGAGAAGGATAGAGTTGGAAAGAGAAGAGAATCCTTTCTAAAAATCCATATGTGGTAGTGAGTAGCTATGGGATGTATTTTCGATGTAATCGTCGACGTCGACACTTGAAGTCGACCGACCGAGAAAGAGACGCTCAACTTCTTTTAAGAGGGTTGAGAATTTGTGAGATCATCGACCGACTACTAACTTTTCCACCTAACATCGCTCTCTACGTTCTTCTACTATACGTTTAACTCATTGCAATGGAATGGTGATAAGAAGCAAGTGAACGTGAAGAGAAGTCAAGGAAGCGAGGTAAAATATCCAACAACTACAACAATTCATACAAAAGTTGTTACTTCAAAACAACCACCACCAAACTACTGCATATTCCTTCCTCATCTCTCTCTCTCTCACTCACTGGTAATCTTGAGCTGACAAGAGATTCGTACAGGAGAGAAGATGATCAAGTGTGCGAGGAGCATCTGAGTCCGTTCACGTCTGCTAGCCTCAAAAAACGCAACAAGTATTTACCCCCATCGTAAATAATATTATGTATGTACACACCACGAAAAGACCAACGTTTCCCGTGAGTAGAGCAAAAGATCTGGCTTTTTCAAATACATACATTTACCATTTGCATAATGCATTTACCATATGGTCAAAATGATGAAGGCAGGATGATGAAAGTATTGCTATCAAAACCATCGTTATCTTTTATCATACGGTAATATTGCATTCTCAAGAAAGACAGCCACGAAAATTTTGAAAGACCGGAGAAATTGGATTATTTCATATCCCTCAAGTCAAGATACAGCCGGAGCCTTGATATGAGAATCCACGACGTATAATGTTTTTGTCTTATAATCTAATCTCCAAGAAGAGAAGAGTGTGAGGGGAAAATATTTGAAAAAATTGTAAAAATAATAGATAAATAAAAACAAAAGGATTTTTGGGGAAGCTAAAACTTTGGAAATGAGAAGTTGATGAGTGAGGAGAGGGGATTAAGGGCCAGACAAATGATGCATCATTTCCTTATCTGAAATACTCCTCGACGGAAATACCAGTTTATTCTTTCTAGAATATTATAGTAAAGTTTGAGAGAGGTCCCAAGTTATTTAATAAAGCTTGGAAGAAATTCTGTAGGCAAAGCCATTAACAACACACGTATGCATAGCTAATGAAGATGAGTGAAAAATGCATTTCAAAGCCACCAACTTGAACTTCCTGGGTCTTTTCCTCGTTTTTTGTGGTGTGCAAAATCTTCACCATACAATTCTATTGTTCATCCTGTTATAGGAGAAAAACCCCTTGGAATATCAACGTCTCTCCTCTCTGTAGTATAGTATGAAGAGAGACAAACACCTCTGAGAGTTTCCAGAATATAATATATATATAGAGAGAGAGAGAGAGAGAGAGAGAGAGAGAAATATGCGGTGGCTTTGAATGACTAAGCCAAAGATTGCAATATCCATCCTCCTTCCTCTTCCATCCCGCTAACTTCTGTCTTAACAGAATAAAGGCGGATAATTTAGCGTGTATTCAAGCTCTGAAAAAAAACCTTTTTTCAGATAATACGTTCTCGACAGAAGAATTTTTTTATAAAGGGAATTCTTGTTATTGTGCCCTCATACGCTTATTGACAATGGTTGAGGGAAAATGGGAGAAAGAATACTAAGGAAATTACCATTAGAGTAAAAGATGAGAGGTTCCTTCAGAAAATTGTTTTTTCTCAAAATCCTTAAATCCTAGAGGAACCGTAGCTAAAAACCCATATGTCCAAATACAATTTGTTTATAGCATTTACACAATTACTATTACTATATACGCTACCGCAGACGAGCAGAGAGTCTTTATAAACGAGCCTCCATTCTTCACTATAGTTTTACAAGCCTTTTTTATCTGATGCATCCAATAAATATGATTTTTCTCTATTTTAGTATTTCCTTGGAAAATTCTTAAATCTCTATATAGTTAAATCATCAAAACAATTTTGGTAGGATGAAAAATCCACTGAATTTAAAAGAAATTGTGTTTTTTCCTACAAAAATTCTTTTTTTCAGGTGTACCAAAAGTACGAGAAGAAATAGAATTCTGATTGATTCAGACTGTTTGTGAATTCTCTATGTATGATTATGATTTATGTTGCGGAGCCGCTCCCTCAGTTTTTACACACACATACACATACACTGCACTGAGGAGACGTGACGTGCAGTGAGCATAATTGAAGGTGGCCATTCAACTTGTTGTTTTATACTGAGCATAAAATAACCCATGCCGTAAATATATGCATTAATATGGAATTATATATGCACGTAAAGCTAATGTTCCAATATTATGGTATACATATATGTTCATAGAGAATATATAGCTTTTAGCATAGAATTTAGACGACAGGGGGCTCAACTGACTCTGAGCAGGCTCAAGGCTTCTCTCAATCTAAACAACAATTCATATATATAGATGAGTTTCAAGTTACTATTTCTTCACGGTGCCGACGACGACAACCACGATTCTACAGATATATACTCTATAGTATACTCTACACGATCTAGTATCTTCTTGTCTCTCCAAGGCTTTTCCCAATGCTTGCACATAATTGTTCATTTCTTTAGTATGGAACTTATTCCTACCATCATGGAATAATACATATATATATATATAGTAAAATCCTCCGTAGAAAATAGCATGTTCAGGGAAATAATAATAATTGTAGAGACTTGCTCATTGAAAGACTTCAGTCAAGTCTAACAGCACAATACAGATCATTATTCTCTACTCTAATTACTTCATTTCGTTCCCTCTTCATATCACGATCATTCCTCATCGGCAATTTTTTCTCAGCCCTCCTTTTTCCCGCAATGTATAAACACACACATACTATATACATATAACTTACCACACCACCGTAACAGCCAAGAACGACTTTACGGCAATTGAACCGACTGTGTGTGTGTGTGTGTGTGTGTGTTTGGACTGCTGAGGAATGAGAAAAAAATAGGAAGTTAATTGGAAGATGAGTTATTCTCAAGTCATTGGTAAATTAGTGAGAGATACATTAATAGAATGGAGCTCTTCTACGATGATATTATACAGGTCGCGTCTATTTTCAACACGATACATTATTATTATTATTATTATTACATTAAATCACTAGTTTTTCTCTCTTACCTTGAGTATCATTGTAGTAAACGTTGATTCGTTCTAATTGGAGCTCGGATTGGCCATTGTAGGAGCCAGTTGGATCGATGCCATGCTCGTCAGAGATGATCTCCCAGAACTAAAAAGATTTTTAAGAAAATTTGAAATTAAACAGAGTTTGAACATTTTCTTGCTTTCACATTTTATATAATATATAGGACTATTATACTTATACATAATTGCCATGTATGGATTTAATGTTGAGTGAAATTTAATGGTCATGTACATATTTTTAAGGGGAGAAGAAGATTTTTGAGAGAAATAGTATTTGTCAAAAGTGAAGCATTTTTTAAAAATTGTGTACATATAGTAATGTGAAGGGTGAGCGTAAATCTTGGGTAAAATTATCACATTTTTCCAGTTAGTGGAATTTTAAAGGATTTTTTTGTACATTGAAGCAATGGAGCCCTTTGGGGCTCCATTTATTTAGTACCACACACATGATCATATGCGGATTTGGTTAAGGAAATTAGCACGTTGTAAACATAGAGAGTGAGTTTACATACCATTAAAGCAATGATTTAGAATATGAACGTGCCACTCATTACTAAACGAAGTTTGACTCGTAACCATGCCTCGTATGGTCACAAATATATCACATACTTTAGAAGCTTATTGCTACACATGACAAAAGAGATCCCCTTTGAAATCCTTATCCTTGGGATAATGAAATTTCCTAAATAGGAAAAGTCATTTGAAATGAAAGTCGGATGTGAGTAGAATTATGAAAATATGTTTAGAACATAGAACGATATATTTAAAATGCGTACAGCATGTAGTCAAGAAAAAGATTTTCCGCAACCTGTTCCATTTTTTCTCTCTCTCTCCTATACTTACTCAGAGAAGGCTACCGTTTTTAACAAATATTCACATCTGTCTAGTCGACAATTGATAATTTACATAAATACTACCTACACAAAACTGGCGGACCAGACCGCCCCAGTGGACTTCATGAAATGGTGGAAATCGTGCGATGAAAGAAAAAATCTCCTCTCCTAGTACCATTCAATTTTTTTTAATATCCAGAGAGGATTTTAAGGTCAGAACACATATGAAAAATATACGTAAAAAAGTTTTGTTACAATTTGTTTCTCTCATATATTTCCACATCTTGTCTCTTTTTTCCAGTGTATAAGTAGCAGTAATCTTGATTTTTTTTCATACGAATAGTATTTAGTATAGAATAGCCCTATATATAAGGATATGAAATTGAATTGAAGATAAAGCTAGAATTTTTTTCATCTGCCACATTATCCTCACATTATCGTACCCGAGTGTGGTTTCGAATTTTTCCAGTTCAAGTGAAGAAAAATAATTTATTCGAAAGTGGAGAGAGAGAAAAAAATGTCAAGATGGCTCTCGTCTTTTCCTTTAGATGATTCTATAAAGCTTCTGGAATGGACCATTTTCTCACTATAGTAAAACTCTCAATTTTTCCCCTTTTCTCCTTCCTTCCTACACAAAAGCCTAAACTTGAAATCCTAACTTTTGTGTTATTTTGTTTTCCTATATACACGAACTAGACCTAAAGTACCATTCAATATGTAAACTGGATTCTGTACAAGTGCTGAGCACACGTGCCCTATAACATTTTCTTACTTTACCTTTTAAAAATTCCCTAGTAAGAGAAATTACATAGATATTTTCTATGGCCATTCTACTAATGGAATGGTAGTAGTAGTAATGTTTATATAGGGAAAGAGATAGGGATTATTAAATGGTGTCTGAGTCAAGTACCACTCAAGTCATTCTATATAAGGAAGTTCCCTTGGAGATACCAAAGTTTTAAAACTTGGGCTCTATTAGTTTGTGTGTGTGTATGTGTGGACATAAGTTCTTGAAAAACGTGTCATAAAAATCTTAAAGAAAATCTCCAATGTTGGCTCATATGTAGGTTTACACACATAGGGAATTGCTCTTATTGTATGAGCGCCCAACTTTGTAGCCTTTAAGAAAAAAATCCTTCAACATACTTTTTCTAAAGGGCGAGTATTGATCTGAAGAGATTTGCACGCTACATATATGTACATATGGAAATTGTAACTATGGAGCTGCAGACTGGATTTAACAGACGCCCTCGCCTCATTAATGCTTATGCGTGGGATTTGGTAATGAAGAAAAGAAAAAGAAGAAGAAAATCCATTATTATCCTTTACTTTGATAATCCAATGCAATGAATATGTAGGCAATGTAGGCTACGTTCTCTTGGTATACAGACAGGGACAAATTATTTCTATGGAGGTAGGGAACATATTTATGAGTTATGGTCTCAAATAAATATCAACATTTTTTTGTCTCTCTCTCTCTCTCTCTCTATCGCTTGAACATGAACCGTTATTACAGTTTAACCCACACATAAACGTCAATAATAATCTGGACAATACTTGAGAAGCACAGAGAGAGAGAGAAAAAAAACCAAGTTATAAAATGAAGATGGAAAGTTTACTTTGATAATTTGAACTAGCATTTCACTACATACGTATATATTTTACATATTCAAGGGTTTGCTCGCAATTGGCAATTTTCTTCAATTATATGGTCTCATTGTAAAAAAATCTCTTGTCTCATCTTGTCCTTTACATCTCTCCATATTTTAGGCCCACACACATAAAAAAATGTCCTCTTGTGGAAAATGGCTACCAAATTAATTATTACAATACAATTTTTTCCTCTATACTATCAACAAATTTCTATACACTGCAATTATGTAGTATAGGCTCATTCATATAATAATTGTATAGGAAATTATTTTTTTTAAACAAATTCTCAGTGCATATCTATTATATCTAAATTTTAGATCTTGGAATAAAAAATTTACAACAGAAATTATTTTTCCAACTGCGGATCAAGACAGAGGTTGAGTTTTTTTGGAGGAGTGGGGGACACCTTGTAAAAAAAGGAGTCAAGTTTTGAGTGATGGTCGTGCGACGTGGATGAGTCAGCATTTGGAATATAAATTCAGTAATTATTATGCACCATTACCAGTGTGTAATTTTGTCATAAGGGATCTTTTTACATAGATAGCTCCACATTCCGTACACACACGCCACTGCCTGTACTCATTTAGTATCTGTATATATATGGTAAAGTCTAGAATTTTCCTACTCGTTCTTCAACTTAAACTTTATACAGGACGGAATGAAAAAAGGACCAACTACCGAAGAAGGTCACTGGTGAGACGGACAGAAGAGACATTTGACAAAATCGCTTTTCACAAATACGTACAACATGCAATTCTCTCATGACTTGACTCGTGTACATTATGCCAATGCTTTACATTTCCTATGTTTATAAATATGCCTCTCCCACCTTATACAATAGCATAGAAATTTCTCTTGTTGATCTCTCGCTAAAGACTGACGTACATAATATGGGAAATATTTTCTCTCTTTTATTTCATTTATGACACGATTAACCTTAATACTTAAATGGTGTTGTAATTGTGCATGCAAAAAAGACAATAATAAACCCCTATAATAATAATAAAGGGCTGAGAGCTAAACTTGATGCCGACCGTATGTTACTATATAGCTATATATATAAGCCTTATATAAGTAGCTTCTTATGCATTTACTTGCCGCCCATATAATAATAATTTGAAGATTTGTATAAAATGTTGTATTGTTTTATGACTAAAAGGAGTCTGCAATTAGCACCAGCTTGAAATAGTAATTTCAAAGTGGAGCATGAGCGAGAGTCATGGTTGCATTCAATGGTTTAAACTTAAACTTACCATAATAATTTATACACACGCTGCTATATATGGTATAGCACACGAGCCAAGCTAATTTTCTTATGAGTCACAAAATTGCATCTGTAACTTTATTCCAAGGTGTTGGAAGCATTCTAATATTTGCCTTCTCTGGTGCAATAATAATAATTATTATTTGAAAAATAAAAAATTTCGGAATAAAAAAAATGAAATTTTGTGAGGATTTTATGCTAAACAAAGGACAATATGAGAATTTTATTGTTTCTGTATTTACTATTAGTATTACAGGCAAGATAGCTATATACCATGCTAAAAGTTTACATGATGTGTGGGTGCGAGAGATTGGGAAAATTAAATTGGATTTTTGCCTGGCTGGTTTTAACTCCATTTCAGAATGATATGACTGATGGTGACACATTCCATTCCAGTGTCCTCTATTCCCATCTCCCCCTTTAATTAGCTTCAATTCAATTTTCAAGAGGAAGTTAGCTCATATTATAGTAAATGGTTGAAAAGCAAGAGGATGCATTTTCTGGTTACTACTTACTATATTACTTCTCCTTCAACAACCTCACCTTGAAAATAAACTGTATATATTTACCTTGGTACACATTGCCCGTATAAATTCATGGCACTGCACTGTAAGAATATAATGTAATGAGCCATTTACCCATTAGAGAATAAACCTTGCTCGTAATCTTAATGGATGTAATCAATCTTAATGTAGGGAAACATTCCGGATTGTTTCTATATACATTTTTGTTGTACAAATAGAATTTCAATGTTATAGGTTGTTGGAGATTCATTAGAGAAAAGTCTATATCTCTTCATCCATCCTATAATGTGAGCGACAAATGATACTTTTCCAAGAATATGGCGAGTGATTAAGTGTCCAAAAAATGTGTTCATACTTTTTTATCTCATGCCCATCCCTGAATTCTGAGTCATGTAAATTGTTCTGGCTCTGGATAAAATTCATTTTGTATGGTACATGGAAAGTAATTGTATATTTGAGAACCCATGGAGAGATTTTGAGGGGACTCTGTATAGTGTCTATACTCTTGAGATGATAAAACTGCGATTAGTTTTAAAAAAAGAGGAAATAGGAATTTTTGGCTTCAGTATATGTTATAACGTAGTAAGTATACAGTGTAAGTGTAGGAGCTAAATTCATGGTAAGTTACCGTGGTATAACGTTAAAGGTGTAAAGTTGTGCTTACAATGGAGAGTGTGATATGATGTGAGCGGATAGGAAGGATTTTGTCAATGCTAAAAGCTCTGCATTGTGTCGGAGCCTGATAATCTGGTAATTTCTACCATAAAATTCTGTCTATCGCATCTGCATTGTTTATTCACTTGTTTTTATGCATGCTGTGCATTAAAAATCAATGTCAGTTTGGAAAATATTATTTCTCTGTTTACACACGTATGTATTCTTCTAAGTTATTCATAGGCAGAGAGACAGCGATTTTGCTCGAGGTGTGGTTTCTTTCCCGTTCCTGGCTCTCTCTCTCTCTCTCTACGGAGGAAAAAAGAATACACGTGTGTCCTATAACATAGCTGTACAATTTTTTTTCTAAAGGCTTTTCATTAAATAGAAAAATATATATAAGAGGGTCTCAGACTTAATGTACAACAATGTCTATTGAGGAGTTGATTATAAATGGAAGAATAATTGTGAGTCAGTTACATGATTTCCCAATGGGTCCCACGTAAACGCATTACGCACTCAAAGTTTCCCGTCGACTCATCATCGCAATATTTTATTCATACAGAATATATAGAATGACAGAGCTTTACTACTATCGAGCTATCCTCTCCTCTACCTGCTATTCATTTCCCAAAACCTCACACACCACCGTTTCTATAACAAATCTATCCTCTCAGTCAGCTTCAGGTTTTTCTACCTACCCATCCCTATGAACAGGGTACGAAAAAAATAAGTAATGCGATAGACTTTTAGTGGCAAAACAATTCAACGTTCCATTTTCCATGTACGTAAAAAAATTCCCTATAGGATTTCCTTATACTTTGAAAGCGAGAGAGAGGAAACTAAAAAGTTTTTATATAATGACCCGACCGGATGTAGGTGTCACAAATCATTATGGTGAAGCTTGGATGCTCTCGCAAAAACAGGAGAGAGAGAGGATTAGTATGGAGAGGTAAAATGGTACATATCTCTCTCTCTTTTGTTTGAAATAATGTTGTCTATTTGGAGCCAAGTCATTCCTATATTTGAAGGTATGGAAAAATTCTCACTCTACAACAGTTGATGAGTGAGTGAGTGTTGGCAAGTTTATAAAAGTTGACTGCGTGGAATTCCATAATAGTGAAATGAGATTCACTAGGGAATTCACTATTAGAAGAGCAAATGAATGATTTTTATTTAGGAAAGAGAATTTTTCCAGGAGAGGAAAACAATTGCTACTTGAGAAAAGTTCATTTGAAATATTTTTACTTCACAGAAATTCTCATTGTTTCTTCCAAACACTACTGTACGTATAGGGGAAATAATATGTATGTATTTAATGGGGTAGGTTTGTGGTAAATAAAAATGATATGGTTAGTTATACATGAGAAAAAAATGAACTAATTTTTCGGAATCTACCGTGTACTAAAAGGTAATTAAACTTGGGTAATATTAATACTTTTGTAATAATTATTGGAGCTGATATTTTTTAGTTGACAATAATTATTTTCTTCCTACGGAATGAATTTTCCTTCCTTTCCGTTTTTGTGCCATGGAACTTGTGAAAATTGTGGACATTATTTCTATGTAGAATAATGGAAGTATACGTGTGAATTTACGTGCTATTTACAAATATATAGCCCCTCATGTCACTTGTTGATAATTTAATTGTTATTGTACCTCCATTTAAATTGTCTCTTATCAACAAAAAATAGTCTGTATAGTCACAGGAGGGAATTTTTTCATCTACTCTTTTTTATTGTGTAGATTTTTAGAAAAGAGTAAGTTATTTTTTCTAGTAGAGAAATATCCTTTGGTTGTTCGTAGGTAGAGAGAGTGAGTGATGGATTTGAAAAAATAATTATTATTCTACGAGTCCTAAATTATAATAAGTTGTAAGATTTAACGGTTACGTCACCATCTCTCTTATTCACTCATCTTTCCTATACGAGGATCTGTTTGAGATAACTGTAATCTGATTCCTACTATGCGATCTACAATAATATGTAAAATGCTGAGGGGAAAAAAGTTACAGACTGTAATGGAATCCTCACACGACCTTTATCACTCATCGTCAAGGTAAGTTTCATTCAAAAGTTCAAATGGGCAAAAAATAAATAACTCACGACCCGAAACTAACACGACTAAACTATACTTACCCGTGTCATCATATATAGATTTACATATATCTACATTACATGGTTTTCTTATCCATGGCTTATTATTAATGTTCCTCTTCCCAATAAAAAACTCTCTCATCTCCTCCATACATCGTAGAGGCAAACTTCAATTAGATTTAATCTACTTTCCAATTTTCATTCCTCTAGCAATTTGTAATTTTGTTTCCTTGTTGTTAATTTGTTCCTGGAACATTTTCCATGTACTGTAACTTACGAATATTAGCGGCTCAAGCATACGCTACGTTTAATACAAAGGTTTTTTATTCAAATAAAAGACTATTCTCTCAAGCACGATATAAAAAACTCAAATACATAATTTGTCCACATGAAAATACCTGTATAATGACTCAGCCTATAATATTTACAATTTGTCCACGCTAATAAATCCAGATAGTTACCCTTACTAATTCCTATACATTTGGTAATAAAGACCGCCAATTTAAATACCGCCTAAAACCCAGAGTTTGTACTGATAATATAAAATAAATTCCCTCGGGAGGACTGGGATGGACTCGGGATAGCGAGTTACTCACTATCCTTCGTCTCTGGTTAGCCTGTTTATTATTCCCCTTCGAGTTGCTCAAAGGATCGGACCAGACTTATCGTAACAGTACATACATCGTCGCTGGAGAAGCAAAGTGGTCTAATGCACGAATTGCTTAAAAGAAAACCGAAATAATCACCACCAAATTTGATTCAAACTGAAATAACCACCATCATATCTGTGAAAATTTACATAAGAAAAGCACGTGGATTTAAGTGACAAACATATCTTTCCTCCATATAACTGCATTGAGATTATTAATCCAAAATTGCAATACAGAATCGCTTTTCTTACGTTAATTTTCATAGATATGATGGTGGTTATTTCAGTTTGCATCAAATTTCGTGGTGGTTATTTCAGTTTGCTTTTAAGCAATTCGTGCATTAGACCACTTTGCTTCTCCAGCGACGATACCTATGTGCAGTATAAAGTAATGGGATTGAAATTCACATTTGAAAGAGTGCAATATGTATCATTGTAAGCTTTCATCTGCTGGTTCGTGTTGGGAAACGTTTAAAGCCGATTTTTTAAAAATGTTTTCTAAATATTATTATAAATGATTCGCATGAATTTTCATAGAAGAAAATCTGTCATGTAGAATGTGACAAATGTACTAAAAGTCTGGGCTGTAGCAGAATATATACATGGTATGAGTGTGTATTATATGGCCTTTAAAATAATCGGAGTTCCATAACTTTTTCTCCTTCCATATAAAAATAGATATACATTTACTATACCTACGTATATGGCTATACACACCTTCTACCTCTATCATAATTCTTAAATATATGCCTAATAAGTGCACACTGGGGACCATGAAAATTCCTTAGACGATGCCTTTTTATATTATGATTTCCTCTTTTAGCTCTCTTTTTTCTTGTAGGGATTTTATCCTGGAAAATATACACCGGCAAGGGATCTGCTTTAGTTATTCCAGCAACTGGCAATATTAATTATTGTGTAAACCCATGAGAATTTAGTTGGCAGTCATAATAATAAATGTGCCAAGTCTACTACTACTACACAAAGAATACTTAAATCCTACAAATTTTTCACTTTCTCCCGAATTTCAATGTCGAATTTCAAAATGAAATGATAAGATTGAAATTTCGAAAGATTGTACTACTAAAACTGTGGAGAAAATTCCGGTTAAATTCAGACCCCAACGGCGGGTTAATAATCGCCAGAATTATTATCCAGGTACGTACAGAATAAACAATGTTTTTGGAAATTCAAAATATTCTTTAAAAAACAATACAATTTTTTAAAAAATGTACTAAAACCTCATGCCCCATTTCCTGTAAAATGCTTTTGGCCCAGCCTTTACTAAACTCAAGTCTATTACTATGTGAGCAGCATATACACTACAAAAATTAAATGTCTACTACCACAATAAAAATATAGCGATATGGGTACAATTTACAAATGGAGCTACACACACACACATTCCTTTCAAATCCCATCGTATGGCAGGATTTTAATGGCTATTGCTCATAAATTGGAAATATGCACACACGCTGAGAAGCTGCATATTATTCTACCTGTATCTCGATCTTTCCTGTACACAGAGATGCATGGTGCGGGCGTATAGAAAAAAGGAACCTCACACAAAGTAATTGCAATGTAGTTTTTGCTCATGTAAATCCCCCTACTCTCTCACTCTGGAGACATATACTACATTTGAAGACTAATTTCCGTACATAGGAAAAAAAAAGGAATCATCCCTTGTTCAATAATCACCATAGGAGTGTCTGTCTCTTTGAAGGTGACGACTCATAAAAGGATAATTTCCACAGTGCAATATCCTCCACTTTGCTCTCTTTCCATCATCCGTAAAAAAAATGCATAGGCTTTTAGCATGGTCTACATTGATTGATTTCTCTTTGGATTCCAAAACATTAAGCCTTTATTGTTCTCCATGTAATATATGTATCTATACGTAAATGCAAATACAATCTTATGTGATATATGGAGGAAGATGGAAATTGTCGCTACTGGGTAGACTTGTCAAAGGAAAGGACGTTGTAAAAATGTGTGAGACAGAAGAACGAACGAGAGAGAGAGAGCAAAGGGCGTGCCCTAATTCCTTGAAGATTCTCCAAAAAGACCCCAGCATAAGCAAATGAATCCCGATTTAATCCTACAACTAACAATCCTATCAAGTTTTCTTATCCAACTCGAGGATCATTTATCAAATAGAAAAATCTATGCTAACCAAGAACATATACTTTGGAAATTCAAAAGAGATAGAGAAAAAAAAAAAACAGATCACAATTCTCCAATTATTTCATCCAACTATTATCCCTTACCATGAATTACAACAACCACACAACAACTGGACATTGCAAATTATTTCCTCATAACTTAGCCATATGCACATATAAAACACATACACTCTCATATTACAAGCCTCCTCATACAAAATAATATATGAATGGACAGAAGACTCGAAAAAGTTTCACAGGGGATTTTTTACCTTTTCTCATATTCATTACATTTATAGTATAGAGATGAGTCTTGTTGTAGAGACTGGAAGACAAATAATTTACTATATAAATGAATATATTTAATTGACTTATTCTCAATGACCTTCTCTCCACTGGGTCAGGATTATTATGCAGTTACTATAGAATTCCCTATAGATTAGAAAAGAGACGGGTTGGGTTACAAAACCCGTGTGAAATTATTATGCCTTGTAAGAAAAAGTCTCCTCAGTAATAAGAATGGAGAGGATTGGAATTGCCTCAGACCTGAGTGAGCATTTCCATTTTCCATGGAACTGGTTGCACAGAACTTGAGCGAGCATTTTCTTGGAATTGCTCAGAGCTTGAGCGAGCATTTCCTTGGAATTGCTCAGAACTTTTGAGTGAGCATTGGAATTGAATTGATCTTAATTCACTATATATTTTCCCTCCATTGACTAAATTACATTAGAAAATAAGAGTTGTTTCTGTACTATAAGTATATAATGTATAATGAGTTTTGATGGGAATTAAAGGATTGAAATTATTCTAATATCCTGATACCTGATGAGCCTGTGAGATGTGAAGGGGAGAAAAATCTACGGAATCCTTCTTTAGACTCACTCATATAGTATTATTATTATTATGTGACTCCCTCTAAGATAGGAGCAATCTCTCCCAATACCTGTCCAAGGTTACTCAAATTAGCGGTTGTGTGAATCTCATTAGAATTTTTTCCCAATCTTTTGAACCCCAACAAAAGGCCATGATACAGTCATTGAATGCAATTCTAACAAAACCATGGTCTATAGTCACGTTGACTTTTACATCCTCTTATAGTCATTCCCTATACATATTCGTGTGTACGAAAAGTGCCTGAATTTTAAGGATATTTGAACATAGGGGAAAAAAAGTTAGTTCATAATGTATGAAGGAGGTTAATATGGAGAACTTTTGCTACATTTGAACAAATATTATTCAACTATTTTTTTTCTCAAGTGCTATGTTCCTCTCATCCTTTCGTATGCTAAAGTGTATATGTAAAAATTTTATGAATATCAACCCATTGTCGTCGTTCATAATAATAAGCCACAAGAGTGTGTAAAAAAGTTGGGCTTATTAGCTAAGATCTTGTAACTGTATCGTAGGAAATTGAGGCGAAATGTAATGATTAGGAGGAAATGAGTTGCTGAAAAATACCACCTGGAAAATTTTACTTTATAACAACTCTCAAGATGAAGAAGACCAAGAAGAAGAAGAACAGATGAGTCTTTTTTTACTCAATATGAATAAACTCTACTTACTATACCCAAGCACGTTCATATTTAATATTAAAATTACATTTCCGCTCTGATCTCCTTCTCTCTATCCTTCCATGGAAACTAAATGTAAAATATGGAATCATTGAAATTTGCTCCTTCAAGCACGTCCACACCAAATGGGGAATATTTTTCAGGAGGAAGGACCCCATTTAAAGGAATCATAAGGAATAAATATGGATACATATTATCTCCCAAACGATTCAATGGTTTAGCATGAATTATTTCCCTTTGCGTTATTACTAAATACACTCCCAAAAAACTCAGCTGTAAAATAACACAACTATATACTATAACAATAATTTCAAGAGACTCCACACATAAGATGCGTGTATAGGGAGAGATGTTTTTAGTCATTTGTTTTCTTTTGAAAAATTCCCTCTCATCATCTCATCCATTGAACAATATTTGACTAACAAGAGTTACGGTTACGGAAGGAATAATAATACAAGTGATGATTTCCTATGGGTTTCTCAGAGGGTGCAAATTATCCCAGAGATGCCTTGCGGTTTTCTTCACGCATATTCTACTCTTCCTCTCATCACATCAAGTTGACAACCTCCTCTTTTACCTTGACTATATACATTTACTATAGTGATAATATTTGTGTGGACGGACGGAATATGGGTAATAAATATAATATGCAGAACGTGCTAAACGTAAGTCTCCTCAGGAATATGTTTTTTCTCTCAAAAGTATGTGTAGAATAATTTTAATACAATAGTGTATAGACATATAGAGATGAGAAAATATGGTTAAAAATCAAGGGTGAATTAATGATAGACATTGCAAAATTAAAGGTGCCTTTTCCTCAAGTTTGTAATACAGATTTAGGGAAGATCTACTACCTTTATATAGAGAAGAATAAAATCTACGTTCTCTCTCTCTCTAGCTATATTGTAGTGCAGGGAGGAAATCTATGGAGAAGAGAGCAATAGAGTGTCACTTGAGCCGGAGAGAGACACATGGTTGGAGAGTGGATGGATTTCATAATGATACGTTATAGAGGTGAAAAAATAAAAAAGGTATATATGGTGTGTTTGAAAACTCTTGAGAGCGAGTTAAAAAAAAAGAATAATATGCTACATCATGAGCATGAATATTGTAGATAAAGTCACTCTCTGCTTTTAAAGCTCTTCAAGTAATAATAATACATAAGTACACACACACACACACACCCACCTCTTCTGAAAATGTGCATTTCTGCTCCTCTTCTGTCCTATCTCGCCTTCAACGTTCTATTCATCCCATGTATCTCTCTCTACTCTTTTATTTCTGCCCATGAGCTAATGTTCCAAGCCTATATAGCCAAGTTTAAAATACCATGACGAATAGGCCATGGCGACTAGAACATAACGAGAGAGGTAAAACCACATGCATAAATAAGTTATATACATATATGGACGTGCGGTTCTAGATATCCCTCGTCCTTCAATCCTTATTTTGCTGCCGTAGCAGCAGCAGCCGCAGCAGCATCATTGTAGGAATTTTAAAAAACCCTTGACTGTGAAACCGTAACAATGTTTAAAGATCTTTCTCCATCTTTCAGCATCTCTACGCTCAGATGAGACCTTTAAAATGCATAAAAAATCAACCGGTGTCTACACTTGAAGTAACCCTATAATCTTGAGTATTGGAAACGTTGCCATTTCTTTTATATAGTGTACAGCTTATTGCATTCTAAAATGTTTCTCCTTCTTTCAAGGGACTTGGTTTTTCAATATGCACTATATAGGTTGCAGCTACATGCTGTGATCAATTTAATTCAAATTTATGTACACTTTGCGGTTGTAAGGGCGAAAGCCGAATCGACCTTGAATAAAAATCTATTAAAATATGCACTGGGATTTTTAAAAACCTTGTTAAATTTGACATTCCTCTAGCATTGTCCGTCTCTTAAAATAAACAAAATCATGAGAAATAAGAGAAAACCCACTAAATCCTCCGAAATTCCTCCTTCTACGTAATTAGATCCATTCTCCTCATGCTCTTGCATCTGCCCAGCTAATTTTAAATTGAATTTCTCATGGTAATTTTCAATTCAATTTCTCATGTTAATTTTAATTTAATTCCTCACAACATAGGATAATTGAACTGAGCTGTTACAAAATGTCAGTCAGAACTTGGTCACTGACTTGGAAATGAAAAGTTTTGTTATAAGAAAATGAATTAAAATTTTAACCTCAAAATGAATTTTCCCCTTGGTCTTGCTTGAATCTACAGACGTATGAAAAAAATCTCTAACCTAACTTGGAAAAATATGAACTCGCAGGGGATGAAAAATATTTCTTGGAGTTCCATAATATAAAATGTCAAAAGGACATAATTTCATGTGGGGGGAAAGTATACACGGAAAATACATACTGTCTGCAAAAGTTTTCTGTGTAGATAGAGCATACGCCTAAAAATTCAGGGTTAGAAAAACATGGAGAGGCTGAGAGAAGAGACCAACAAGAAGGAAAAGTGAATCGTAATGTAAAACGGATCCTGTAAAAAGGAAGGATTGAAAACGAGAGAGGACAGAGAAATAGACGAGGTCATAAAAATGCTAATAAACGACTGACTCTGTGAGGCGAATGAATGCACTCAAGAAGTCTTGACAGTATAGGCTAACAAAAGTCTCAAGAGTGTAGAAGAATAAGAAGGAGAAGAAGACGAAGTCGAAGAAAAAAATGAGTTGCATAGAAAAAGAGATGAGAATGTTATTTCCAGAAGAGGAAAAACCGATCATAAGGCAGAGGGACGGACGGACGGTTCTTCTTCAAGCATCCTGAATAACATCAAGCCCACTACTACTCTGTACATAACATAGGATTTTTCCCTCAATAGCACAACAATAACCTCCAGTTAAAGAAAATGATAAGGGAAAAATCAGAGAATTCACGCACGTACCATTCCTCGGCTCCTACCAACTTTATATACCATTGCCAAGGTCTGTCAGCACAATTCTGTCTCATGATTCTTTAACTGACTTTTCAATATACCATTGCCAAAGATATTTTTCCTATGCTACACAAAGTACAAATGGATAGACTCCAATGACTTTACTACTAAACGCCAAAAACTTAACTCGTTTCAACAACCATAGAGATATCTATAGCTATACAATACAAGAGAGCAGGGTAACATAAAATAACGTCTGTACTTTTAAAGCCAGGACTTTACATTTGTGTGAAACTTCTTGTTCCTCTGGTAAAGTTAAGACTATGCAGAAAACACCTTGTATTTTATAATTTATTTGCAAGTACCAGATTGCTCCAGCCTAAATCACATGCAATGTTTAAGCATAAGTACACACCTCCATTGTGCAAAGGAATGTTTTGTTTTTTTTTCTCTCTCTCTCCCTCTCCTTCAGCTCATGTACAACTTACACCTAAAAGAAATTCCCTGTACTCAACAACCAAGATGAAGTAGCAATAAAAGACAAACTGCTTCTCTCTAACGATAATAACAAATAATTGTTGGGTTCGATAGGATGTCGGGTCGGATAGACTGAATTAATTTTCATACTCAATATTCATTTGTACTTCCATGCATAATGGATAAGACTTTGCAGAGTAAGGGAGCGAGAGAGAGAGAGGAACAATGAGACTTAAATACTAAGGTTGACTCCTCGAAAGAAAGAAAGAAAGAGAGAAAAAATTACTATAACAAATGAATTGAATTGAATAGAAGGAAAAATCCTCGTGAAAAATAGGCAAGAGAAACGGAAGGTTCTAGTCTCAAGAAGCTTGATTTTCAACAGGCTCCGTCTCTCATCTACAAGCTTTTTTCTCACAATTTTCTTCTATACGCTATATCAGCCTATATGCTAAAGGATATTGACGGGATATATAAATATCTATATACATTTAACGTAGACATTTAATTAGAAAATTTGCACCGGGTCTCCTATAAACTAGATACGAATGAATAAAAAGGAGATTGCCCTTTTATCATTGACATTCAAAACTTGTAACTTTCAATGGTTAAAAATTTGTATTACTGTGTGTATAGTGTAGTGTAGTTAGGAGCTTTTATTTTTTTTATATCATAACAAACTTCATTCCTCCTCCTCACTTTGATCTCTTAAAGGAGTATATATAAGATTCTACTAAAAATAACATTAGCCATGAACCTTCTTCCTAATCAATTCACTTTCAATTCAATGGTCAAAAGAAATGTTGGAGATAAAAATTCATCTGGTTCTTCTCATATAGAAGGAAGAAATCCATGAGAGAGTAAGAAAAACAAAATGTTTTTTCTCATTCTCTTGAGATTAAAAAGTTGGGATTAAGTTAATTCCCATGTGTTCAATGTACGAGTATCGTTGCAGTATTATAGTAATAGTAATAAATAGGAAGGATAGTCATAACTTGCTATGGAAAAAATGCCATTATTTCCAAGAAAAATAAACTAATGTCAATGATGACAATTTACGGGTGTAAGTAAGTAGCCACTACTACTTTAATTTCAAGTGTATATTAAAGAGCAGGAGCTCTACTTTTTATTAGAGAGGAGAGGAAGGGAAAAAATAAATTCGTTCAGGCTATGTCTTTGTTGACTCGTGATAATATTTAAATTAAACACAATTTCAAGCTTAAAGACGTATAATGAGATGAGCGTGATTTGGCTAGAAAGTCCTATGTATCCTTGACTTTATATATAGGGAGTAAAAAAATAAATAAATACTTATTCTTATATATACGAAGGAACAATATATCTAGAAAATTCAAATTACATTCTAATCCAATATGTAATGTTCCTAAGACTCTACACATACATTCTATAGATTAGTGGGTGGCCGCAGGGACTCGGACAGGTAGGACGTGCTAAATATCCCTCTGTGAAAAAGACTTCTAAAAAGTGTCAAAAACGTGCCTACAACGATACAATTAATAACAGTGTGAGTGTCCCGAAGTGTACCACCCAAATTTGGCCACCAAAAATAATAATCAAAAAGTCCCGAACGGGTATTTGAGAGTGAATCTGTGAATAACTTTGAACATCAAGTGATAATGGGAAATAATAAGAAAAGTAAGAGAGAATCAGGCGGT
>JAQFXU010001027.1:0-35438 GCA_034693705.1 Spatulosminthurus flaviceps
TTCTCAGCTGACCAACAAAATTATGCAAAGATTTCCCCTCTCTTCTCACAGTATCAAATTAGTTGTCATTTAATCCGATTCATTACACATGTTTTTTCCTTCCAAGTCTTTGATTTTTCCTGGCACTCCAAAAAAGGTTTCTTATTTTTCGTTTAACTTCCTCTGCATAAACTTTATCCTTGATTCTAGTTGATGGAGCCTCTTTTCCAGCGATGCTAATGTAGTTTTAATTCAGATCATCCAGCAGGTCACTCCGGATTTTAGTGTCTCAGCCATATTTGAATTTTTCCCGTTTTTTGCTTGATTCGGTGTAAAACTTGAGTAGGCTCAATTGGGTTTCGTACTTGTTCTTACGAGGCATTTACGCATTTTTAGGGTTAACACTAAGCAAGGCTAGGATTGTAAAGAGTTAACACAGGAGCTGAAATACTTTCAACCCTACCCACCAAAAGCTAACAAGATTATCTCTCATTTGAGCATTTGCTACATTCAGACTTACGATTTACCTTTCTAAAAATTGAACTTACAGTAATTAGTTGGAATTCGACTATAAAAATGAAACCCTACTCAGCCTCAGCTTATTGATCTTCCAAGACATAACTTTGGGAGGCCTGTACTTTCATTAACAAGGAATTCGAATAAAAACTTGCAATTAAGCTGTTTGAAAAATTACAATTACAAAATATTTGCAAATAGTATGGGTTAAAAGTACGCACTCATGTTTAACCATGAGCTTAATTCAAGTAGAAAACATTTAATCAAAGGGATTGCCACTTGTGTGCATTTTAGATGAGGAACATGTTCAAATTAGAGGGCGGTCCTACTGGACACCTACTCACAACATGAAGCACCACGGGAGCCGAGAGATTTTCTCATTTATTGAGGAAAGTGCAGGTGCACAGGTCCTTTCCCCATACACATTATATACACGCAGTAGTGAAGAGAGTAGCATGAATCCAATACTTGAATCATTCTGAAAGCTCCGAGTTGAAAATGGATGGGAAGTCAAGAGGGAGTGGTACGGTTTTTTTTCTCCTGCTGCCACGATATATGACTTGAAGTAAAAGTAGATTTTTTTCACTATTCAATTTCTTTATTTTCCATGATCACATTTTCATCTATGAAATTCTCTACGCCTTCCATTCTCCCATCCATTTGATTACATATACCGGGGAATTGGTTGAGTGTAAAGGGCGCTCAAGATTAAAAAAAGGTATTTTTTCCTACTTCCATACTTTAAATTCCTATAGTTCGTCCTTTCTCATGTAAGGAATGTTATGAGAGAGTAGGAGAAAGTTCCTTGGCAAATACTTAAGTAGGCTTAACCGTCCATCATATACATCCCTTGGATCCATTCCACGGACAAATCACTCCTTATAAGTACATTTGTCTCCTTTTAAAATTACTATATTCTCCGTCCATGGTAACCTCATTGGTCCTATCCTCTCTCTATCTCTATTCCCTATAATAACTTAGCCAGTAACCTCCTTCAGCCTGACATATAACCATCATTTCCCTAACGGATTTCCCCACGACTCTTTTTTTTATGTTTAATTTTAAAACCATTGCTATCAAGCCAAGCCGTATCTTTTGGCAAGTACCACCGCTATAAAAACAGAATTTAAAAAACATCCAGACTTTCCTAACATTCTTATGGTCATGGTTGATATACACACATATTTTTTGTAAAAAACCTTTTCAATTTAAGCCAATAATTTGCCCCAGATTTTGGAAATTGACGGAGTTTTCAAAACGTAATGGAATAAAACAATTTCCGTCATATACGCCTATATAAATGAAGGATTGCCAGCACTAGTCAACACATGTGTCTTGAGATTGAATTGACGGATTCAAAATTGAGGAAATTCCTCCTTCTCTCATATGGAGAGTCAGTCATACGTCAGACAGGACCATACGGTGCTGATAACGTGATTTGACATTTGTCCCTGTATATACCCAAGCATCAATTGCAAAATTGATTTTTTTTCACAAGAAAATTATGTTCCATGTTGACATTAAAAGATTCTTAATACTTTATTGCCGGCTTGTGTCGAAAAGGAAAGGAGAGAGAGAGCCCTTCGGAGAAACCTACCGCATCAAATTAAATTCCTTAACAGGATTTCAACGTTTCAATTATGACAGCCCATTTTATTTTTTTTTCTTCCCTAGACTCACCAGTAAAAAATTGTATTTTGCTTGTACATAAAAAAAACATGTTTCTCCTATAGAAACCTCCCTTTATAAAAGAAGCGTGGTTGGGAGATATAATTGATAGAAATATGAAATACATGTTGTGTATGCATGTACCTACACGCAATAATAATTCTTAAAAAGAACCTCTATTAAATGCGAAACATTCCCTTTGAACATTTCTACATTGAAAGGATTTTCTATTGAACGGTGGATACGTTTTATAAATCGGCACTATTCCCGCTCATTCAATGTATTTATTATGTACATATGGGATGTGGTAAAATGTAAAAACATTGTAATACAGGATTTATACGGGGATCAAGAACATGAGGTCCTACGTCCAAAATTGAACTATAGTATAGGAAATGCACAATACATGTATATGCGGAGTGGCTTTGAATTATGAAATAGTTGGAAGGTGGAAATTTCCATTTAAATGTCTATACATATATAAATAAAGGGAACATAATGGAAAAAGATGACGTCTATTCTATTGTTTTTCTGGTTGCAGGGAGGAAATTAAAAGGCGTTCAAAATTTAATCGGACAGGAATAATGTTCCCAAGTGACTCATAAATTATTTACGTATCATGCCACGCTGCTATTTGGTAAAAAAGGTAAAATACTTTGGCATCCGAGATTGGGGTCAGTTGGCTGGTGAACCACCATGTCCATCCGAAGCTTCTGTTGTTCCTACTTCGCCATTGTGCAGCAGTCAGTTCCGACCAGTTTCGTCTTCAACAGCAGCAGCCGCCGTAGCAGCAGCAGCAACAGCAACAGCACCTTCTACAGCAACCATTCCACCCAGCCTGGCTCTTGCTACATCTTCCTCCAACAATAAATGTCATTCTCTCACAAACCAGGCCACTATAATCCAGTCGAACCGTAAGTTTTCCACCCACATTCCCCATCGATGTGTTTTCCCACTTATAAATTATGTTCCTTACCATCCTTCCCTATACGTATTTATCTACAAAACAGAGCCTCAAATACTCACACCATTATAAGACTCCGCGTACACACAGACAGAGGAAAGCTACAGCAAACACTAACATATTACACCCTATCTACGGACAATTCCGGTCCTGGGCTAACGGGCGACATCATGTTTTCTACCATTATTTATTTAAATTAAAAGCCATGCTCATAGCTATATCCTACTACTTCATTGCGGTCTCACTCAGGTCTCTCTCCCAGAGACTCCTCTCTCTGTAAAATATGGAGTCGCTTTATTATCCCAGCTTTTTTGTGTTACACTCTTGTGCCTCTGCCGGTACCTACGGCTCTAAACAATACTTGTACCTTTACTACATAGGAACTTTCTCTTAAGTATTAATATATCTGTGGAGTAGGAGTAGTGCCAAAGCTATATAGGCATACCCCCACATTTTCCCTTTGATCAATGTTTCCCTTTGTAATGCCCAAGTAATCTCATCTCACTTGTTTGAAAATCAGCAGTTTTTTTATTGAGAAGGTGCTTTTTCTGCAGTTCTGGTAACTCTTAGGATTATTGTGAGGAAGCAAAATAATTGTCTCGTCGGATGGTCCTTGTTCCATTATGTTAATATGGGCCATGAGTTTTATCATTACATTAATAGTTACAATGTAATAGGGTGGTAAACATGATGGTATTTTTCCCTGGTTCTTTTTATCACTTGAGATGTATAGTTTTTTCTACTCACTTCAAAGGTGTTTTGTAGTTTGTCTGCTGTGTTGTTGATAAAGACAAGGGGAAGTGTGTGTGTGGATTTGTATGGAACTAAGGTTTTTTTTGTTTTTGTGGAAGTTTTTTTTCTGCTCAAATCTTCAATAGGGAATTACTTGGGATGCAAAAAAAGGTGAGTTTGTGTAGGTAAGGATAATTGTATAGGAGGGAGAGGGATATATATAGTGTTTAGTGGGGATATTAGAGTTTTTTGAGAGGAATTTAAAAAGAAAGAGCTGTGTAAGCCTTTTTTGTCCTTCTATCAAGTAATTCAATCAAATGTATCGACAGGTTTCAAAAGTTCGTGGAATTAATTTTGGGAGCATTCTCTAGGAGCATAGGAGCTGTTGAAGTAGTATTTACCTTTGTCTTGTGTGTACTTTGCTCACGTACACGTATATACGGGGTCCTGTATGTGAAGTGTATATATTCAAGTGTAGATAGACGTGTGTGTGTGTGTGTGTAACAACAAGTGTTCGAGACAAGCCTTTGTTTTCGTATCGGATTTATTTGCCAGCCTCAGCATTATTGATCCAGGGAGTTTTCTGGATGGGAAAAGACGTGGGTCTTAAAGACTCAGTTGTGAAGATAGCACCCTGAAAAAATACCTTAGGTTTTCTACTATTTTATCTCTTGCCTCAATTTTGGATCCTTTCCCTTTTCCTCTCATGATAGCAGAGACTGTTATGGAACTTTCCCCCTTTTTTTTGGCTGGACTTTCTCTTTCCCTTTGGCTGGATTCTCTCCTTTAATGCCTCTTGTATTTATGTTCATTATGCCCATAGAGATTTCCTAGTAGCTAGTTTTTAATCCAATGTATGCAATAAATTGTGTTAGAGTGGTGTGAGAACATGGCTTTCTTTATATACATGGTTGATTGGTGTGAGGATTTTTTTAAAGAGCTATCCAATTCTCCTGTCAACTACTCCTGACAGCCGGGTAGCTCTGGGGATATGCTGGAGTTTATGGTTAATTTTAACATATCGTCCATTTATTATACACGTGCATGTTTTACATTCAGCCCTGTTTTCCCTCATAAATTCAAGCATTTTCCTCCACAATATTTTACTATAGAATACTATTTGGGTTTTTTCCTATGAGCATACATGCATAGTTACAATACTTTTGTTTACACACGCTTGCGCCAATTATCGCCATTATTAGGTAATAAGAAGAGAATTCTTAAAAGAGGTAATTGAAGATAGACATTTTGTTATTAGGTAGGAAGTTCTTTCCATTCACTAGGTATGATTTGCTTTCTCACTAAATCAAACGACTTGCCTTCATGTAAAGTCGGAATTTTTAAAATATTACTTATTGTTTGACTATATAGGGAATAAAATAAGATTTTCCCCAGTTTTACCTTACCACTGAAATGAATACAAATTGGGAACATTTTTGAGAATTAAATTATATTTTTGACTCACTACACAAGTTGTTCACAAATATCCAAATACCTTGCATTTTCCAAGTATCTTTTATAGTATTTTATACATTCGGCTGTGGTTACATCATCTGCAAAGCCTTTGTTATTATATTAATTAGAATAATTATTAGGCTTATTGTTAATTTACCTTAACAAAATATTTATTAGTACTATAAATAATAGAGGTACTCATTTGGTTCCCTGAGTAGTTCCACCGTGTATATTAACTGTGAGAGCGAGTTCCCGCCTTTAGTAGGTTGACTACATTTTATATGAGAGGAATGGAAATGGAAAACTTGAGTGAGTGGTGGGATTGAACAAGTTGTGGAGGTCGGAAGTTCCTTCTCCAATGTTTCTTAAGGAGTTTTTCCATTTATTTCTCGCATCGTTTTATTATTTCATGAGTCATTTCTAAACTGACTAATCCAAATATTGTGTGAAGGAGGACAATAATTTTTCAAAACAAGTAGCTTTGCAACTTAGCTTTCAAATAATATAGCACCGGATGGGGAACAAGTGGGAATGGAAATTATTTGAATATTAGAATTCTTTGGTGTGTCCAGCAACTACGTATGATGTAGCGGGTAATTTAATGGGATGAAAATTTTTGGGGAGTTGGGAAGAACTATGAAAAAATCGATATTTGTTATTGTATACCTAGGTTGTTTTGGTAATTAGCTCTTGTTTGTCCAATGTTAGTTTATTTGGGTATTGGACTGGATGTAGATTTGTGGACGTTATATACATATATAAATACGGAAGCACGAGTAGCTTTGGTAGGTGAGTGGGAATGAGGGTGGTGAAGTACAGAGGTATTGATGGTATGTCTACGCTATGTTTTGGAAGGCTGGTTTTGATTGGGAAGATTGCGTGGAAGTTTTAATGGAGATTAATTCTCCAGTGTTGTTGATATGGTGGTGGGAATGATTTGACGCTATACGCTATCCCTTGCAGGAGAAAGCAAAGTTAGGTAACTACAGGCGGTCGTAGGAGAGAGAGACAGAGTAGTAGTGGTAATAAAGGAAAGAATTTCATTGCAGGCCGTATTGTATTTATGAGTGGAGCCATAAGGGCTACATAAGGAGAATTTAGTGAGTTTAGTCTGACGTGGAGTTGTGCTTGAAGAGGTTTTTCTAAGACAATAATTGGCTGAGACTCCTTCGTTTTTTTCCCTTTTGCCTTCTAGATGGATACCAAATGTACATGTCAGCCATGGACTCCGCCACGGATCCTGAACACCGTGGGTTGGGGGTAAAGACAGAAATTTCTAGTCATGACGGAGGCATTCCAATCTTCCGAATTCGAACACCCGAAGAGACTGAGATAGCACAAGATTTGCTGGAACTGTCAAGGTCTCTTCCACCACGATGCAAAGCACCCAGGACGCCGCCACCACCGCTGCCACCACCAACTCTCCTCCCTCCACCGCACCACCAACAACAAGATCAACAAGAGGAGAAAATCCTCTCATCCGTGAAATCCTCCGTGACTATTGCACCCATATCACACCTAGTCAGCAATTGTGACTCAACTCCCAGTTCCATTTCATTGCAGTCCACAGGTAGTCCAGGGTTATTCAGCGCAGGAGGCAGCACTTTAGCTCCTCTAGTGGCAAATCAACCTCCTCTGAGCCTTCCACATTCCTACGAAGTTCACCACCACAGTCAGACGGAATTAAAATACACCACACCAGCTGAGTTAGATGAAGCTCTCCACACTTCCACCAGTTTACATCCTTTGGAGAATGTTCATGAATTAGATAATAGCAATGGTGGGATGTGTGGGCCAAAGCTGGAGACCTGCTCTTCCCACCTCCCGCTCACCCCCACCACCTCAGAGTACTCCTCTGATGCTGAGAACGTCTGTCCAAGTGAGTTTTTTTTACTTCTCAATTTCTAATTCCTTTACTCCTTTTTCATTCTCCTTTTCATTGTCCATTACTCCTCTTGCCGGCTCTTCTCATTCCTTATATTACACACCATACTATATTCATTCCCTTTTCCCTCCTACCCCCCCCCCCCGCTCCCCCACACATAGATATTTTTTTCCACTAAAACTTCTCCTTCCTCCTCATTTAATTAGCTTCGTCTTTCATCCTCTTTGCTCTCCTTTACAGTCCAATTTTCCCTCCGCTTTTCAAACGAATATCGTCTCCTCCATAAACGATAGCAACTACTTTAATTAATTAGCTAAACTAAGGATTTTTACCAATTATTTCGGGGCAAGGCTCTCTCTCACGTGCCTTTGCCTCCTCCAGATTAGCTTAGTTAGTTTATTGCACTTTGCCTGAGGTTACCTCATCGCTTCGGTCAAGCTTGACCTTAAGACTCTCCCTATGGATTTACCTTCTGTAACGGTTCTAGAGGTTAACACTTTATACCTGTATCATTAACAGAGAGATATCTTGAATTCAATACTTTATTAGCACTACTTTTCCTAATAGATTAGACCTTTTTAGCTTCCATCCGTCTACACTCTTATTGGCTTGACTATAGTTTTAATAGAATTTATGTAGGATAAAAATCCCATGGTTCTAGTATATGCATTGGGCCTTTGCACATTGAGGTTAAATAGTTGAGAGGTTTTGAATGTAAGAATCTTTTCCTCCAAGATTAATTTAAGGTTGTAGGAAAGTTTTAGTAAAGAGAGATTACCCAAAGCATATTTTATGATGAGATATTTTTAACGAGGGAAACTTTCACAACCACAAACCCATTGATATGAAGACCATACATAGCCGCATGGTCTTCACACGAAAATCCTCTATAGCTTTCCCTGAACAAATTCATGTAGTAAAGCGCCCTTTGAGAAAGAATTTTATTGGCTAAATTAGAAAAAGACTCCCTTAGAAAAAGAAGTTCCCTCGGGGCTAAGATTGAGAGAGGAAGCGGCCATAAGTTCCACTCTTCTCACTAAATTCACAATTGCTATGTACGTGGAAGGAGAATAATATACGTAGGAAAATTCATTTCTATATTGGGAAAGTTTAGTACTCATATTAGTATATAGCATATAATTTCTCTCATGAAAATCTTTGGCACATTTCAAAAGGGTGTAAATTCCATTTGGAAGTAATTGAATGTTCGTCTTTATTTAGACTTTAGAAAAAATATAATGGAGATTGGATCTTTTTAGAATTCCATTGATTTTCCTATATACGCAATAATAATGATTTCCGAACCCATATTTTCCCCGTAGTTATAGGCGGGTCCAAGGGTGTAAGCCTATTGGATTTTAATTGTCTGCCCTTGCCCTGCCTTGACTGACACGTAAACTTGAAATTGAATTGCAATCTACAAGCCATTACTATTGTATGGAGGAGGGAGAATCTGAGCTGGGAGGAAGTTTTTATAGGGCGAAATCAAATCTTTTCAAATACTTATATTGACCTAATTTATTTACATGAGAATGGAAAGATGTTACTCTCGAATTGGTTGAGAGAATGGGAGGAGGAGAAAAAATGGAGAAAGGGAGAGAGAGAGAGGAGAGAGTGGGAGTAAATCCAACATTTTCCACATGTTTACCCATACGAGTGTAGTTATATACATAAGGAGCTACCAGTGCTAGTACGAGTGACGGCTCCCACTAAAATCCTGGACCAAGGCTAAAATAATGGTACCACGCAAAGCTGTAATTTCAACTGTAGAAGGTACACGCCAAGATTTGATGGCTGACCTTTTTTTTATAGGGAAATCCAATGAAAAAAACCAAAGAGCTTTTTTTTGCTAAAGAGGACTAAATCGATCCAACAGCAAGAGCAAATGAAAAACAAGCCATGTGTTGGAATCGACGTTTTAGTGCTGATAAGGAATTTATGGTAGCCACCATATTTTTCAAAAGCCCTCCCAAAACTCAAACCTGGTGTCAAATTTCTTTGGAAAGTTTTTTTTTCTCATGTGTTCCTTTTGACTTGATGCATAAAAGAATAGGCTATATTTTAGTACGTAGTATAGTATAGCATGTACTTATTTGCCCATGAAAAATATTTCTTTGAGAAGAGTAAGAAAGTCATCATAAGAAATGAGATAGGCTTTGACAATGAATGCCATTAGCTATGCTACTCCCACCATCAACGTCTTATCTACAAAGAAAGGACTTATAGAAAATGGCTGAGTGAGGAAGGAGGTTTGTTGTAAAAAGTGGGGTGCGATGGGACTTTGAGTAGACGAGGGAGAGAGAATGAGAGGGAGAAAGTAGGATCTCTAAATGTATTTACATGTTACCATTGTTTCTGGAAGTTGATGTGAGCTAAAGTTAATGGAAAACATGGTAATGATGTGTATGGAAGGGCCTTGAGATAGAGAGGAAAGAGAGAGAGATGAGACGTAGCTCGTTGAAAGTGTGCAAGATGGTCGGATTGAGAGCGACATTTGTCAGGAGCATTTGTGATTTAAAGTTGATAAATATAAATAGGATTATGAAGGAGACGTGCCCAGCCGAGGGTGTTCTTATGGAGATGAAAGGGAAAGGAAGGAATATAATAAAAGGAGGTATATGCTTTTGAGCAGGTGAAGAGACGCTGGACGCACGGAGTGAAGTGGTCGTTGAGACCGAGGGTAACCGTTCAAGTTGTGAAGTGCTTCCAAGCCGGGCGGAGAAACCTCCCATTCCCTACACTTACGACGAGCTGCTAGTGACGGACGGAAGATCAAAACGAAGGACAAGTAATCAGAGTCAGTCTGGCGCGCTCATGTCGAGTAGTAAGCGACAGTTGCTAAATAATAAAAAATATAAAGAGCGACCAATGTCAATGACGACGCCTGCAGACCATCGCGCTCGAAGGTCTTCGACGAGGCTCCAGAAACAACAACAACAAAATCCCCATTGTTTCCCTCTCCATTCCCAACAGCAACGGGGTAAGCAGGAAGTTCAAATTCCACGATCATCCCCAACACAGCAGCCTCGACCCAATCGTCATAAGAAGAAACGACGTCAGGAGGAGGAGGAGGAGGGGCTGGATGAGAATGAGATGGATGTATTTGGAACGGATGATGAGGATGTTGTGGATGATGAGGATGAGTACGAAGAGTCAAAGATAACGAGACAACGTTATGTCTGCTCCGAATGTGGCAAACACTACGCCACATCCTCCAACCTCTCCCGACATAAACAAACCCATCGAAGTCTTGACTCTCAGAATGCGAAACGTTGTCCAACTTGTGGCAAGGCTTATGTCAGCATGCCCGCTCTCTCCATGCATCTTCTCACGCACAACTTGACTCACAAGTGCGAGATTTGTGGCAAGGGCTTCTCTCGTCCATGGCTCCTCCAAGGTCACATGCGCTCCCACACGGGTGAAAAACCTTATGGATGTGCTCACTGTGGAAAAGCCTTCGCCGACAGGTTGGTATTTTATTTATTTTTAAAAAATCATATTTTTTAGCTTTTATTTTAAAATATAATCTATTCGTTAGTCTCTAAACTTGCAGGGTAGCATGACTTCATTAAATATTCATATGATAATATCAATAATGTGCAGATAATAAAAGAATAGGAAAAACAATCGAATATTGTTCAAGGACAGAACAAAGGACTCGTGTATATATTTTCACCTTGTCAAATAAAAGCTTGATTAGAGTCATTGGGAATGAGTGTGTAGCTAAAAATTTTGTTTACATTCTTTACAAGGGCAATCTATTAAGTTTCTATGGAGAATTTGATATTTGAAAGGCCCTCGTGGTAATTGATGTGAGGTACTTGAGAGGAGTAAAAGCAAATGTTTTTTCTGAGAGTCTGTAAAAAGAGGAGTGGGTCAATGAAGAGCCATTAAAGAGCTACTGTTGATTATGATTTTTGGGGCTGCGTGTGGGCGAGGAAGGAAAAGCGAGAAGGAGCGAGATAGACATAAGTTGATGCGCATATGAAGTCCCGACTCTTACTTGTTGATCAAAGGGTGCGAGAAAGTGGCTCATTTCCCCATGGTGAAAGGCCTAGTTACTCTAATTTGACTTGCTCCCACTGCTCCATTGCCTACTTTACATGTGAATTGTTCCGTTGTATACATAGTGAATGATCTAAAGTGGAATTGGTTATTTGATATGTTTCAGGTCCAATCTCCGTGCTCACATGCAGACTCATTCCTCAGCCAAGAATTATACTTGTAAGCGGTGTAATAAATCTTTCGCGCTTAAGTCCTATCTAAACAAACACTCTGACTCGTCCTGTCTTAAAGACTCTTCCTCAGCTTCCGAAGAAGGCGGTTGTTCATCTAACGAGGAAACTCCTGCTAGCGCTACTCCTGCCATGTTGGCAGACCAACTTATTACTCCTAGCACTACGCGAGGTGGGAAAGCCTACGAACAACAGACCCTTGCCTCCACTGTTGGGTAATAAATAACAGACCCCATCTGGACTCATCCCGCTAATACCCACCCTCCTTCCATTCATTCCTCCACTTTTTTTACCATGATTTTTACCCGTCTCTCTCTCTCTTCTTTGTCTTCTTCCTTCCCCATCTATTATAACTTGCTCACTTCATAATACCTTCGTCACATTCACACTTGTCAGAGTCCCACCCATGCTGCCCTCACTCTTACTCTTAAACTGCATACATGGACAGAGCTAAAATTCCTCAAAATTTCTTACCCCATTTTTATCATCAAATCCACACATTTTTCCTACTCTCATATCAAATACATTTTCACCCATGTAATTGTACACTTGATGGGAGCTGCAAGTAGCTTGGTCTTAACTTTCATCACCAAAGTCCTCTATACATAGTTACAACAAGGAAATGAGTCATAATGAAAACACTCGGGGTATAGAGCCGTCCGTGACCAGACGGTCTAGCTGGGTTTTGTGTCTATGTATACGTTACTCCTACCCTGGCATTCCATTCTAGGATTGTATCCTTCCTTAGGAAATGTAGCCTTCCTCCCTAGCTATTTATATCTACCTACAGCCGAGCTACCCTTCTCAATGGCTTGCTTGCGGGATATTTTAAAATTAGCTCGGTACGGGACTCGTAGAGACACTTTTTAGGACATTTTCCTAGTATTAATCTCTCTACGAATAATTACATTGCTGAATTTTGAGTTTGTTTCTTTACTTGTAAATATATTAGGAAATTGATCCTTGTATGTATTTTGCAAGTGAAATTGGAGGAGGTAATTATTTCTTGTATAAAGTTACGGGCAGAGACAGTTCTCGGGAGACACTCCCGCACCTGTAGACAAGCTTCTTGTAGAATTCAGAAGCAGAATTCTATGGACAGTTTTTGAAGAGGTCTCTTGATCAAACCTTACGCAACTCTCGATAGTATGACATTCCTCATAAGCCCAGCACTTGACAAGTAAGAGTGTACTTGTAGTGGAAGCTGAAAGGAAATCTTGGATAAGTATCTTTCTCTGTAACTTTCGTCGTCATCAATGTGACATACATTGTGGGATGCGTTTCTTATGTTACGGTTGTTTGGTTGGTTGAGAGTAAGGAATAAGTATATACTTTCCCTCTAATATAAAGGAGTCCTAATGAGCATGGAAGGAACCTGTACGTTTCAACAGGGACTTGAAGTTTCTCTAGCAAAGGAGAAGTTTGTTGAAAATTGATTGTTTGCAATTTTGAAAGAGAGGCGTAAAATTTCCGGAAACAATGGTTTACATCCTGTGAACTTCCACAGAGACACAATGCAAGTGGAAGGTAAAGGGAGATGATGATTAGAACACCTTCCTTTCCTCTCTCTCTCTCGTCCTTTTAACTCTCAACAACTTCGATAGCTTGGACAAATTTTGTTTCTAACTTCTCAACAAGATACTACTCTTGTATGGAGGCTGTTGCTTCCGGTGCGTCTCTCTGTTGTTTACGAATCCCACGAGCTTGGAATCCTACGAAATTTTTACTACTTTACGGGAAACATATGTAGAATATAGACATAAGTAGAAAAAGTATGTTTGGAAGGGGATACTATTAATGGTGTAAACTATAATAATTGTATAGATGCAAGGAAAATATCTAACACCATTGGTATTTGTTTTATACACATTCCCAGTCTCTTCTCCATTTCCATCTCGTTCGCTCTTTATCTGGAGAGCGATAGAGAGAAAGAGAGAGAGAGAGAGAGAGAGAGAGAGAGAGAGAGAGAAAGCGTGAGTGAGAGAGTGGAAGCCTAAAAAGTTGATTGAATGCGACCGAAGTTTATTGTAGACTGAATCCGTTTAAGGTTCTATGTAACCTAAAGCCAAGGTATATTAATATGAAGGTATAGATATCATAGGGGGAAAAAGGTAATAAGCTCCGGTTTGAACCAAATGGCTGGGTTGGAGTCAGAAGGCTTTAGGACGAGAGCAGGTAGGATGAAGAATGGAGGAAATATGACAAGTGGGATGATGATATGCTAAAGGCAGAGAAAAATTGTGAAATATTGGAGTTGCCGTTAGCGCATGACTTATTGTCAGATTTTAAATTCCCTTGAGCTTGCAAGCATATTATTCAGACTTTCCAACCTCCACATGTTTTGGAAAAAGCTTTAATCCACTTTAACACAATCCAATCTCACCCTCACTCTGTCTCTCTTAAAGTCTAACACTTTTCATGGAGCCATACAGGTAGAAATTAAAGGCAGAGTCATCAATTGTAAATAGCATAATCCCGCTAGCAAAACTCCTATCATATCCTCCTAGTCACCCTTTAAAAATTCCAAACTCTCTCAATTCCCCTACTCATCTCTATTGTAATAAGCTATTTATCATATACCCTCCAACTTACCGTAGACCACCATAGCATATCACCCTATTTAAAAACCAACCATAGGCTTCACATTGGGATTCAAATAAGGTTTGAGGCTTTTTATCACCATTTGCTATTACTACATATATTCTCCTCAGAGCGAATATAACTCCAACCTATCGTATCTCACTTTTACCTTTAGCTCTACCTCACTTAGCCTCAAGGTGAAAAACAAAGGGAGGGTTGAAAAATTTTTAAATCAGAGAGCTCTCACATTTCCCAAATCTAATAAATTACTATGATTATTCCCGGTTATCAAATTATGACAATTTATCATTTCCATTACACTTTCTCTCTCCTTCATTATGCTTTCTCTCCCTGTACAAAATCCCATATGAACTTGATTCCCTCTTAAATTCCGGTCCAAATGGGTGTGTTGTTGGGGTCAGCTATTTGTAGCTCAATTTCTTCAAGAAGAAAAAAATATGAATCTCAAAAACTCTAAAAAGTCTAACTTTTATTGCAATATACATACATTGTAAGTGCGTGTATGTCATGGCAGGGGAAAAAATTATGTGAACGTTTTTGGCTTTACTGCGGTTCAACTACGTATGTATATGTACAAGGGATTCACTGTGGTTTCCTTCGTTCCCTTGTAATACCACTTATATGCATACATACGTATACATACATGTATACAAATATATATATATACATAGTTTGTGTAGGAAGCGAGAAAAAGTTTACCTATAATGATATTGACGAATGGTGAGAGAAAAAGAAGGGATGGAAAACTGCAATAATAGCCAGTATAATTATTCATAGTTGTATGTAGATAGGTACCTAGGCGCTATAATACAGTACTTTACTCCAGGAGGGAGAGAGGCAAAAGGAAAGAAAAGGAGAAGAAAAATTAGTAGTCGAGCCACTTCTAACGTAGCTCTTACGTCGTAAATCAATGTGATTATAATGTACTTACATAAAACTTTTGACCTAGTTATCACAAATCCACTGAGTCTAGTCTGAAAAGTCAGTTATGCTTTTACAAAAAGGACCTCCAACAAGAAAATACTATAAAAATGTTTTTTTATTTCCAGCCGCTCCTCTCTTCCCCTCTCTCACTCTCTTTCTCTCATAATTTAGAACCAAACTTACATCTAAAAACTTTCATACATAATACTTTTAGAAGTCATACGAAAAGTCACAGACAAAAGGAAAAAAAATGTCTCCAACTAAAAAAAGCAACTTTCAAAAAAGATAGTTTCTCAAACCCAAATTACGCATGACGATATTCTTATGGAGAGGAATGGTTCCTGTAAGAACCTTTTTATTATGACATCGTAGAAATTATGTTTTTTAGCTTCTACCTTTTACTTCATTACGCTGTATATATAGTTAATACGATAAAGTCAGAAAAAAAGTACACGTATGAGTAAAAAAAAAAACGTTTGTAATTACAGTGAATACTCTTAGAAAAGTTTTATTTCTTGTGAGGTGACGTTATTAGGAAATATCAATAATAATTAATTATAAAATCGTATATATATATATATATATATATATTATATGTATAAGGGAAAAAACTGAATTGTGTCAGTGAACACTTTAAACTGCTCAAAAAAATCTACTTAAATTTATTCATATATTGTTCCGTAAAAGAAATCTAATTACATGTAATTAAATAATAGATATGTAGCACTTCTTGACAAGATACGTAAACGTAACTCCTAATCACATATGGATGTTACTCTTCAGGAAAAATAAAATTATGACCAAAGGTACAATTTAACCATTCTACACTATAGTCAATTTCCCATGAAAAAGTCAAGTTGGTTTTTGGGCTCAAATTCAAATGTTGACGTGAAGCGTAAATTAATTTTTCGAAATACCATTTTAGAAACGGGAACTGGAGGTTTTGGTAACGTTTCAGATTTCTTGAGCCTTTCTCAATTTCCATTGCGTCCATACACACATGTTAACATAGGTCCGTCTTTGAAAAGACCGCTCTCCATTTAACCCCATGTTTAACGTAAATTACATATGGCCACCTAGTGACCAATGTGGTAGACATTGAGAGCTGAAATTTTAGTAAAAGTTTTGGTTTTTGGTATGATATTTCGAAAAATAAGTTAACTTGGATTTATTTTAACATTTACATTTTGGCGGGAAAGCTTGGCGGAACTTGGTGTTTTTCCAGGGTAACGGACTATAGTGTGGATTGGTCATTGGAATTGATTCATACATTACATAGTTATGGTTCTCTCACAATGCAAGAACGTTTTATACTTGTTATAAGGGAAGGATATCGCTGTAAAGCATTTATATAGAAAAACATATTTATGATAATATGGAAGCAGGAAAAACTCTTGCAAAACTCAACAAAAAAAATATCAACGAAAAATAAAGCTTTGCACTCAAGAAAAGTGCAACACCCAATGTACATCGAAACGAAAAAACGAAATGTCTCTTTACGTATGAAAAAAAATAATGTTTCCAAATTATTAAGAGTTTATAAAAAAATTGCAATATTGTTCAGAATAAAGTTCTTAATTAACCAAATATTAAGAGTATCTACTTTGTAAATATAATTCTCTATAGTTATATACACCTATGTCATGGTAGAAAAGCAGCAGAGCAATATAAATACTGCAATACAACAGTGTATGTAAAAATGTATACCTATAAAAAAAATTTAAAAATCAAAGTATACATATTAACAGAGTTGTTCAATTTTTGTTAATAAATAACCTTGTTCGTATAAAATGAAACATAAACACACTTATGAATTTCGAATGATAATTGTTTCGAAAAAAAATAATGTTTGCGTCACATTTTTAGACTAAATATATAACAACACGAGTAATAACTGGGAATTTATTATTTACTTGTGCACTTACGTGTATATAATAATAATAATAATATATAGTGAAAAAGCAAGAGAAAGTCAAGCAATATTTTTTGTTTTTTTTATTCAGTCCGGTTTTTTCCCAGGAACTTGACTTTAAAAGTTCAGTAACAATAATCAAAAATTAATGAGGTATGTAGAACGTTGCAATAATTTTCCCAGTTTCTACCCTTACAATAATATTTATTGAGCATATTTATTATTATCAATAAATTACATTCATCTTCCTCTTGTCAGTGATAGCTCTCAATATGTGAAATACAAAATTTCTTTTTGTGTTCTCCTCCTTTCCAAAATTCCCTAATACGAAGTAAAAAGCTTTCAAAATGATGCACGTTTTTTTAAATACGATAAGAAACCACGTGCTTATTGCTACTGCTGCTGCTCCTGCTATAGAACAATAATTACTACCATTGTTTTACTATTGACTGTAGTTTACTTGGCGGAGGTTTTCAATTTGTGGGAGAATGAGTGTAGTTAATCTTAATACTTGAAAGTTTCCAGAGTATATCTATCTTTTATCAGTATTGTAGTAGCACCATAAATTATGTCGTAGTAAATAATTATATATAGTTCGCAGTAATATAAAATAATTGGTTTAGTTTTTGTGAAGTGTGTGAGAAAAATTGAGAACCAAAAGAGGTATGAAATCTCGAACGAAGAAAATCTAGTGCTATATTTATTACAAATCCTGTTAAAAGCTGGAAACAAAATTAATGGTAGGACTGAAAATAAGCTGCTGTAACAAGTCTAGCCCGGTGTAAATTCTACTTTTATTCATTTTAATAATACAAAAAAACGTTGATGGTGTATAGGAGTCACAAAAAAAGTACTGCTGTGCTTCAATTTTCTGTATGATTCTACATGTGAAAAAAATATACTGCTTTGACGTGAAAAAAAATCTTTTTTAGTGTATACATTTTGCAAAAGGAGTATATATAAATAAATAAATTATATATATATATAATATAGGGAAATGAGGTAGACTAAAAACTGCACCATACTCAAAAAAAGAAGGTTTCAACATATATCTAAAAGGTATTTTTCTGTGCTCTATATACTATGCATTAATTAGTTATTATATTATAAAATAGCTGTAGTATGTAATAAAATGACTCCAGTAATATTAACTATAAAACGATAGCAATACTATCTGTGCTTCTATTACTGTACTATACTATATAATACTACTAAACTACTACAATTTCAAATCAAATAATATCTTGTATAGATACTTTTTTAATGTTTTATATGAATGTAGAAATATATACGGTCACACTTATTGGTATAAAACTTTTCAATCGTAAAGATGACAAGGAGAGAAATATTTAATTCGTTCGGAGTCATTCAGTTTCTCTTCAGGTTGAATTAAATGTACTCGTTTATTTAATTTGTTTAACATGGGATTTTATTTGACATATGTATAATATATTTGTGGGTATGACAAAATCAGATTCCAGTATTTATTACCATGCATGTGTGTACATATAAATATATGTAAATATACATAATATACGAGTATATATAAAATATATAGGTGGCCTAGCTCCTATATATCATTATATATATTGTGTATGTAGTACATTATATAGCTGCATTAAATATACATATTAGTGTGGATAATTATATAATTATACACCTACAGAATTGTGAGTGTCAGGGATTTGTCTCCATTGCATGGGAGTAATTACGTACTGAGAACATACACAAAAACATTTTTAATTACTTATTAGTATGATACATACTTACATATATATGCTTCTGCAGAATTTTATTATGGTCCCTATAATACGTGTAATGACCAAAAACCAGATTCAGAAATAGATGATCTTTTTCATGCTTACCATACATGTTGTGGTGTTTTGTGTAGAGCAAAAACGTTTGTGTAGAAATTGGTGTGATCTATAAATGCTTCCAATATATTTGAATTTGATGGAGAACTTTGATTGACGCAGAATATTTTGTTAGCCTTAAATTATACTTAATAGCGTGTGAACAATGAGAAGTGTGTAACCAAAGAGCGGTTAATTTATTAGTGATCTTTCCTTTTTAATTAAGTGGTTCAAAGGCATTTGTTAACTATTATATGATTTTATTGCATTTATGTATACAAAAAAGCTCGTATGGAGAGAAATTCTTTCGTGGAGTAAAAATCTCATTCCTTCGTATATGTTTATTATGTAAAAAAATAAATTACTATGAAGGTTCTTTGAGGAAATAGAAAATATCCTAGTTTTTGTAGTTTTTAAATGGTTGAGAAACCTTTTTAAAAAATCGTAAGAAATACTATGACTTTAACGTACAAAAATGAAGCCCAGCTATGTATAGAACTATAGTTATTTGCTGTGGTTAAATAATATAAATTCTTATGGAATTTAAAAGAGAAGGTTTACTCCGTGTAAAAACTCAAATTGCTTATAAAATTATAGTAGCTTGATATTATACAGGAAGAAGAAAAATGTAGATGTGTTTAGTTTAGTATTTATGGTTACGATTAATTGTACTTTGAATGTTGTGTTTTTAAAATATTCCAAACACAACAATGATTATTCTGATTAGTTTTAATGATTTGTTTGACAAATTGACTGGGGATAAGACATGATATTATGAGAATCTGGGGAAAAAAGGATTTTTATCGGAATATGATGATGGGAAAATTGATGTTTATGATTGAGCCCATTTTTAAATTGTTGCAACATCAAATGCAAAAAAGGTCCGGCTGAGTAAATTCGTACAGAAAAAAATGTAAAAATCTCTCGCTCTCTCTCAACTATGTGCTTGAATAGAATTGACAGTACTTAACAATGTAGAAATAATTTGGAAGTGATGTTTCATGAGTGTTCAATTTCTCTTGGTAAATGCACCGGTGTGGTTTTGGCAAGTGGGAAAAATAAATTTTAAAGGATTTTACCAAAGTATGCATATATTTGACATTTCAAAACTGTAGTCGTGTATATTTGCGAATAACAAACACATAAAAGAAATGCTTGAGAATCTTTTATGTTCAATTTGCTAAAAAAAATACTTTTAGACTTCATTCATCTTTAATAAGGAAAGAAAATTTCATTAAAACCAACCTCAAAGGAGGAGTAAATAATTTAGTCATTGGTTTAGCCCATTCTCTACGACTATCTATATATTGTCAAGGAGGTGAGACATGAACTTACGTGAATAAAGTAATTTGCTGTGTTATACCATACCTTGATGTTGATTTTGTTGTGGTGTTTGTTTTCATTGTATTTATTATTCTTTTTTTATCCTTAATGCACTATAACTACCCAGCGGAAGAGGTAGGATTTTCTGGAGATGGTTAATTTTTTGACGTACCTCGGCATTTATGTACTGGGCCGAGGGTCGATGTGTATGACACATTATGTATTTTCCCCATTTATGCCTTTTACCCTTATGTGCACATAAATATCCATAATAATATTTATTATGAGTTATGTGCTTACTTATAATTGACTTCCGGTAGAAATTTCCTCCTACTATTTCAGCCCCAACTTTCTCGCTTGCGTTGGAGTAGTAATATAAGTAATCAACGAAATGGGAAAATATTATGGAACGCTTTGGAACTTGGCACAAGGCACGACGAGACGTCTTGGTGGTTTAGCTCAAGTGATGCGGCCCAAGTAAGTATTTTTTCATCCGTTTATCCGGTTATACAATGTATATAATAATAGTAAACAGACATTCACCAGTTTCATTTTGAGAAACCTTACTCGTGCCTTGTTCCTCATTCGTAAATCAGGCGATACATTATACATTGAAACCAAGATTCTTATAACCATGTCTTTTACAGGAACTTGCTGTTCAAGTTTAGAATGTGTACTGCATTTTCTAAAACTTATACGGCTAACTTGATAGATAGTCAATCATAATTTTTTTTAAATCAATGTTGACGTTATGTTGTGTCTGTGTCTTAAAGGCAAATACTGAAATAGTATCAGTGAAATAAATGTTTTTTTTCTCTCTCTCTCTCTCTTAATATACAAACTATTAGGCCATCCGCAGAAGCAGATGGGAACGTTCTCAGCAGTTTGTTTTCAAGCCAATAGTAGTAATAATAAAAAATGTTTTTACCCCATCTTAGCAACTTTCAGTAAAAAATACCCAGTAGAATCAGGACGTTGCTTTTTGCGTTTTACAACATGTTCTGTAATGTGCTTATACGACGAGCGTCATCACCATTATCACCACCTCGAAGCTTTTAGTTAATAAGATTTTATTTTATGCATAAAATAAAATAATAAAACCCAATAACTAACCAACAACTACTACACTACCAACAACCCAAAACCAACAACTACTCGATTTTAATATCAAATGAATTTCAAAATCATAATAAAGAAACATTGCAGTGTTACACGCTGTGCTGAATTCTTTTAGGGCTTCCGCTGCAAAAGAGGGGGTAAGAAGTAGCAAATGTAGTAAAGAAGCTTGCTGAAGGATTACACCGATACATTCTTTTCGCTGCTGGTGACAATTAGTGATGAATTTCGACAAATTCGGATGAAACTACAATGATGCATTGGCTTCAGCTTCTTGTTTGCGCGGATGAAAAACCGACCAATGCGAGTAGAGGTCAGTAGGAGTTTCCGGAAGTGGAAACGCTTTTAGCAATAAATGCCATTTGCCTGACACCATCCGTTCAGAGTATCCGGAACTCTACAACCAAATTTGGAACTTTTCAGAAATAAGTTTAAGCTGGCAAAATAATTTTTGAATGAAGTTATTCTTCAGTTTTGCTATTCGTGGTTCTGGAATTGCTTTCAATCAGGTGTATAAATGATATAGAGTTACTATCTCACCTTAACTTTAAATGGACATATATACTTTGGAATTATCCAATGCGACGAAAGGTTATGTCAGTATTGTATCAGTCAAATAACATGTTACTATCTCTCCAAAATAATGCGTTACGAGAAGCAATCTTGACAAAGCAAGTATTTTATTTCACCTGTTTTATCGAGAGATGAAGAGGTGGTTGTGCCGCGTAATAATAATAAGTTGAAATCATTATATTATATTATCTAAAGCAAAAATTTGTAACACAAATTTGATTTATTGACCATACGAATCTTCTAACGAGGTCACTGCTGCTGTGACTATTTTATGAAACTTAAGTTCACACTAGCGTAAATATTTTGCATTGTTTCGTTCCAGTCACGAATTACTGCCTGGACGAGACAATAATGCAACTAGTACGTAATAACACTAGACAGGTGCTGTTTCTCCTTGTTTTGGTGGTTCAGGATCTTTAGTTTTATTCCACCCTTTAAGCCCCTCCGGTAATTCTGTATTTTCTTCAAATGAACCAGTTCCCTCCACAAATTCTTCGTAAGTTGACTTTTCCGGGAATGGTCTCTTACCTAGCAACTCGATCATGTCATCACGACTTAAGATTTCTTGCTTTAATAACCGTTCCGCCACCTATAACAACATTTCAATCATGATCTTTAAATCACAAAAATTATAAGAAGCGTTATCTCACGATCACGACTTGAACAAATAATATATTCTTATTTAGCTGATAGATTGTTTTGTTGAATAAGGCGAAAAGTTACTTTTCGGACATCTTCTTTATGCTCTTGGAGTAGACTCATGGTTCGATCATATGCACTGGAGATCAATGATCGTACTTCAGCGTCAATTAATTGAGCTGTTTCCTCTGAATAAGGTTTATCTAAAACCATGTCTCCAGGAGCAGGCATATCAAAACTAACATTGCCAACCTTATCGTTCATTCCGAAATGCACTATCTGAAAATGATTAATTACATCATTCCATTTAACATTTTATGTTTTACTAGTTTAATTAAATTGCAAAACCCATCACTGATGTACCTGTGAGTAAGCACTCTGGGTTACTTTCTTTAAATCATCCTGGGCTCCAGTAGTAATTTTATTGAAGAAAATTTGCTCCGACACTCTTCCACCCAGTGTCATGCACATTCTATCGAACAGTTGTTCTTTCGAGTACAAATATTGCTCCTTTGGTAAATATTGCGCATAACCCAAGCCTTTCCCTCGGGGAATGATGGAAACCTAGGGAAATGCATTATAATTAACATAACATAATGATACTCTACATTATTTTATACTAATCGAGACATCAAGATCAAAGTGAATGCAATTACAAGTCGGTCTGCAGTATAGAAAGCCAACACTTATGGTACAATTTTATAATTAATATTCCCTACCTTGAGTAAAGGATCTGCATTTTCAAGAAACCATCCAGAAACAGCATGTCCAGCCTCGTGGTATGCAACAGTCTTCTTTTCTTCTGGTTGCAAAACATTAGTCTTTTTCTCCATACCAGCAACGACACGCTCTATTGCTTGCTCAAAATGCTTAATATTTATTGAAGTATTCATATCCCTAGCAGCAATGAGCGCTGCCTCGTTGCAAACATTCGCTATGTCAGCTCCTGAAACAAGATTCATAATTACTTCATTAATACGAGCAGCTTAGGAGTGTCGCGCATAATATTACACACGAATGCTACGAAATTGCTGCTCTATATTCTATCTGAATCATTAATGATCTGAAAGCTACCTGTAAATCCTGGAGTCAATGCAGCCATTTTTCTTGACAAGTCATCTTTGTTAAGTGCTTCGTCTGTTTTAAGCTGCGTTAAATGGACTTTGAAAATACTGGCACGACCTTTGATGTCGGGAGCAGGGACGTAGATCTGCCTGTCAAATCTGCCAGGTCTAAGAAGGGCTCCATCTAAGATATCGATACGGTTTGTCGCAGCTAACACAACTACGTTAGTAGTTGTATTAAAACCTAACAATACAAACAATCACTATTACTTCAAAACTGGATGGCAACAGGAATAACAAGTGACAATAAAATTATAGAAATTATGTATAATATTTTTAATCATGCGATCTTGAAAAATTGATTTAAAAGATTAAAAGTCAATCGAACCATCCATTTCCACCAAAAGCTGATTCAGCGTATTTTCTTGTTCCGAATGACCTCCGAAGCTTCTCCCGCCTCGTTTACGACCAACGGCATCAATTTCGTCAATAAATAATATGCAAGGGGCATGTTTTCTGGCCATGGCGAACATATCCCGGACCTTATTTAATTAAGCAAGAACTTTAACGTAAATACTTAAAAGTTCAACAATCAATACATAAAACATTTTATACCCTAGATGGACCAACACCAACGAACATTTCTAAAAATTCAGATCCAGAAACAGTTATGAAAGGCACGTTCGCTTCCCCAGCAGTTGCTTTAGCAAGTAAGGTTTTTCCGGTACCAGGAGGTCCTGAAATGCAAGCACAAGCAAAGACGTAAAATACGTACATTAAATAAAAAATCCATTTTTAAAATAAATGATGCTACGCCACCCTAAAATGCTAAACATTACCAACCTGTTAAAATAGCACCTTTGGGAATCTTCGCTCCTAATTCCATGTATTGATTAGGATTTTTAAGGAAGTTTACAAATTCCATGATTTCAATTTTCGCTTCTTCGCATCCAGCGACATCCCTATTATTAAACATTGCTTAGTAATTTTTAAGTTATCTTTAAGCACTTGAAAGTTGAAAACAAATAAATTATTTAGTTTTCACTAACTTAAATCGAACCCCAATGTCACTTGAGTTTATTAATTTTGCAGTTGACTCCATCACACCACCAAATAATCCACCTCCTCTCCTTCCTCCTCGACCTCCCATCATCCCAGCAGATTTTCGCATCATGTAGAACAAAAAACCTGAGAATTAAAAATAACTTTTACATCCATTTTCCATTGGCAACCGTAACTACGATGTTCAGATTTATTCAAAAATATGTTACCTATGATAAGCAGGGTTGGGAGGAATCCAGCCAACCCAGAAGCTTCTAGTTCGTTTTTGTAAATTACTGGAAGGTAGTTGGCCGCTTCGATGTTCATTTCCATCTGTGCATTCTCCAAGTTTCTCTCAAAGGAATCAACACTTCCAATATTGAACCAGAGTGTCGTCTGAAATGAAAGAAAATCTGACCTCTTGACTCAAAGCAACACAGAGCAATTCCGCTTAGGAATCAATTCAAAAACAGTTGTATGCATACTACTAATGTTGCAAGTACAACTCACCCCATCCGTGGAAGCTCCTGCAACAGTTTTTACCCTCACCCATTTCTTATTGACTACTTCTAATTTGTCTACTGTGCCACGTGCCAAATAGCTGTAGATACAAAGAAATTCAAGGAAGATTACAATCCACCCTCCAAAATAAACAAAATAACAATATAATTACTACAAGCTAATACATGAAGCAACCTTGTAAGGAAATACTCACTTATTAACAAACTCCTTCCAAGTAATTTCTCTATAACTCATTTCATGGTATGCCAGAATTCCTAAAAGACCTATGGTACCAATCACAGCAATAAACACTACTTTGTCTCCTCCCTCTCCTCCCAAACCCGAGGATGACCCACTGGGCTTTCCTCGCCCTGCACCTCCGCTGCTGCCGAAAAGATTCGACCATGGCTCCTGCTGTGGACTTTGGGCATTGCTCTTGGGTGGAACGGCCTTCGATCCTGAAGCCTGTGAAGCCGCTTTCTTCTCTCCTCCTTTCTTCAAACTCTCCGCATTCTCAACTTCGCTTAATTTCTTTCCTTCTTTCGGTCGAAAATATTTTTCAAATCCTTTCGGTGGTTTCTCAGCAATGTAGATTCGGCACTGACTTAGGAATTTACGGAAATCCGGGCATTTTCGTTTGATCTAAATAATCCTCAAAACGTTTCCTCCTCAATGTCAACATCATTACCAATTCAAATGCCGTTCCATACACCTTACAAACACTTTAGCAACAGTAACCATCAAAACCATTAATAATACCCATAATCTTCTCCTCCAAAACTCGGTCCACACATTTCAACAGCAACAACCAAAATTATTGCTATTTACTCTTCTCACACCGGCATCCTCAATAATTATTGCTATTGATGTTACTAAAATATAGTAACCAAATATTAAATTAAAATCTTACCTGTTCAATCTTAAAATTTCCCGTTAATTGTCCATTCTTTAAATATTTATCCACTATCCTAAAAGAAGTAATTAATCTATGAGCCATGTCTCATATTCCGGGTTTCCTACTGGGAAACCACAAGATAAACGACACAAAAACTGTCTACCTTAAAATAATTTAGTTTCTGACTAATCGGTTCGAGTATTAAAATGCTACAATTCTGATGTAAGTTTAATAAGGAGGTAGCAGGATTCAACTTTCAATTGGTCTCGATATCCAATTTTTTACCAACTTGACTGGAAATGCTCAAAATGATGAAATGTAGAATTCCGCTTATTCAGATTTGGCACTTCTTTTCCCACACAGTCGCAAATCCCAAGTTTCCAATGAAAAACATGTAGTAGAATGCATCCCTTTGATTTTGGAGCACATGCAAAACCATCAAGCTAAAATATTCTATGTCCACTAAGGAAAGTTCACACATAAGTATATATTCCAGTGCCAATGTTTTATAGGTGTAAATACCAGCCCTCGCGATGTCACGATGAGTTCACAAAAATGTCTATGACATTGTTATTATGTTTACTTGTCCGAAACCCGGGTTTTAACTCTAAGCATTCATTTACATTTTATTACGAAATTCAATCAGGTTTGTGAGGTTTAACTTTTGATAGTCAAAGTCATAGGTTTCAATTACATTTTCAAATAAATAGCATTTGAATTCTATTTGCACTGTTATATACTTAACACATTTTAAAAGTCTTTAGGTAAGTCTACCCCCATTAAAATCCCAGTCCAAGCATATGATTTGGAACCCAAAGAGCATGCAATTCCAACCCGCAGAAATAATTGTTTCAACTATATTCACTGCAAATTTTGTTAAAAAAACAGTTCACATTTTCTCTTAAAATTCAAGTACATTCATTAAAGCTACTTAAGTACTTACTTAAATAGGGTGCTGAAAATTCATTGGTCGGGTGGTGAAAGTTAAGGCTTTGTTCCTCCGTTCCATTGTAACGTCGGTGTTGAGCGCCAGGGTGGAAGTGTAATAACTGGGGGTGGGGGGGGGGTCTATGCCAAAATGACATCCAGAAAACAGAATAGAGAGGAAGCTCTAAACAAACAGGAATTCATTAATTTTGCTCAATTTCTGGGGCGACATTACACGTCATACCCGGATTAGGAAGCTTGTTGAGGGTGACGCAGTATAAAGCCCTACTATTTACAACGACGGACGAGGAAAGGAGATGAAGCTCGAAACGAGAATTTATTTGCTCACATCAGACGCAAATTCTCATACGACTGCTAAACACTGAACTGACATATAAGGTTAAGTCAGCTGTTCCATGCGCATTTCTATACAAAATAGTTGCTGCATGTGATTCTCTCTGGACCTTAATTTACAAACAGTACAAACTGTACTAGTAGTATCTCTGTAGTATATATGCTCCCCTAATATGTAAAAAGACTGGAAATTGTGATTGTTCTCTAGCACTGTGTAACGTATACTTTATTGCCGAAAACTCAACATTTTAAAAAAGCCGTAACCCTTTTTGAACACTCCGCTTTTTAGATATTTCAACCTGATTCATGTGTGTTAACATACATCTGTTGGCGAACCCTTGAAAAATGAAGCAGAGTTAAAAATGTGATCTCTTTTACTATACAAAAACAATGCATATCGTTGTGACACGATTTCCGAAAGTTCTTAAGTGACTGTTTCTATTTCTAGGAATACCACAGTAATTATTATTATCGGGGTGTATATTAGTTTATCATCAGTCACGGTATTTAGAGACAAGTGGGCTGTGTGTTCCTTCACTTATAGTATAGAGTGTGATAAATGATCACTGTCGAGGTTTGCGTTTGCATTTGCAATTAAACAGCAGTTACCAGTTAAGACGAAATTGCCTTTTCAAAATAAGTTCAATTATAAGTTGGAAATAATCAGAGGGATTGTAAGTTTTCGTGTGTCATTATTTAATAATAATTATTAATCTATAAAAGTCATTGAGTATTGTATATATTTGGAGGAATTGAATTAATGCGAGTTTATGTGTAATAAAAAAATTAGTAGATTTAAATGTGAATGACCCACTTGGCATGATATTTTAGTGGCTGTAAGCTGTCACTGTATTGGAGAAGAATCATTGTGTGAAATTTGTATATAGGCAATCAAAATGTCTTCCCGACATGTCAGGAAAGTTTTTGGAACCGAATCTGGAGATTTTATTGGCCATCCTGCTTCAGAAGATGAGGAGCCTGTGATTTTTAATCATCCTCGTAGGATTACAAAAAATCCGTATGAACTGGTGAGTTGAGGAGTTTAATGGAAGTTTTTAATGCGATAGGTACATGGAAATCGATTTAGTATAATGGTTTTGTATATGATTATTATTTCGATCATATTTCAGTAATCATAATTCTGTCTGAAATCAGTTTAATGTTTGTATGTAGTAACGACGTAACTAGTAACAATGACTGTGGGAATTTTATTGTATAGTTGCAAGTTTTGAAAGTTGACACTAATTGTTTTGTAATTTGTTTTAGCTGAATGAAATGTCTGAGTCTGAAGCTAAAGAGGATGATGGACAAGCAGATGATAAAGATGATTGTGGGAATAGAAGTGCAGACTCATCTAAAATGGAAGATAAAAGTCATGTAACTAAGAAGAAAAAGAAGAAGAAGAAGGGGAAGAATAAAAATAAGTTGGCAAATTTAGACAACGAAGCGACGGTAAAAAAATATTTTGAGCCAATTGCTGTTAGAATTATGTTTTTACTGCTTTAACTGAAGTAAGAAGGATAGTTGGCTGACTTCGACGAATGTTGGATTCAGCGAAGTATTTAGCAGCAGTATTTATCAAGAATTATGCCAACTTAAGTCAATGAATTAAATGTCATTATAAAGCGATAGAGGTTCTGCTGTGTTTTCTTATGCTTTAGTTCCTTTGTTTTCGGTAGGAAGACGATGCAGAAATAAAATGCTCCAAGGAGGCTAAAAATCATGCAATCAGTAATGCATCTGGCCTTAACAACATTACTCCTGCTAATGAAGAATTTAGCAAAGTATTTACCGTTGAGTATAGGTATCTCAATACGGAGTACGAATTGAAGAAAATATTTGGTTCCAAAGCATTGTCTCTCGAACGTGGGTACGAAGTGTTTGCATTTAATTTGATTTATGTGGCATTATATAAAGTATTTATTTTTGGGTATCCATTTTTACTTATTATTAGTTTATCGCTTATGCATTTTTAGGCGACGAACTCAAAGAAGGCGTGGGAATACAAATGTACTTATTCTCCCGAAGGAAACGTGGCCATCATCTAGCTCAACAGGTTAGCGTAACTAATTGTAAATATTTAGACTGATTCAGTACTTTCTTCTTGATTTACACCTAAAATAATTTAATGATTTATAACGTTTGGAATTACCTAGGTATATCGATGCAGTATTTAAATACCATTGAGGGATTTAGCTATTGGAAGTTTTGCCACAGTCCGGAATATCAAGCCATTCAGAAAAATTTTATTCGCGCTGTTGATTCGTTACAAATTGAAAGTATCATGGTAATAACAGATTTGAGCTTTCTTGATTCGGTATCATTTTGTAGTAAAGCTATTCAGTGAAGAGTCTGTATTGATCTAATGATTTTTCCACAGGCAATATTGAAAATTCACACTTACCATATCGACTCGCACATTCAAATGTCTGAGATGGCAAAGTCTGGGGAAGATATGCAGGTTGCTGCTGAGCTAATCGAAACCGCTCTCCATGGAATGGAAGCTGCATTTGATTCTCACTTTTCACTCGTATCTCCCCTGAATCGATTGGAGTACAAATACCAAGAGAATAGGTAGGAGCATTTGTAACCCATGAACTCGTAGTATCAAAACGTCTTATAAATTATGCCATTTTTGCAAGCTGAAGTGGATGGCTGTGGAACATTGCTTTAAAGCTGTCAAAGTCCTCCGCCTTTATAGCTTTTTATGTCTCTAAATTACTTTTGCTATACTTAAATGTGGATATTGCTGGCAGAAAAAACAATCAATTGTTCGACGCGAAAATTTATGTGTTGAAAAGACATATGAAAGCGAAAGTCCTCTGGTTGTATTCGTTGAACTCACTTGTACTTCAGTTGTATAATATTTTTGAATTGCTTTTAGGCCGTTTTTTATTCTCGTGTTTAAACATCTGGCTTTCGTCGGACAGCGAGCCTGCTATAGGACAGCATTGGAATTGTGCAAACGCTTGTTATCCCTGGACCCAGACAATGATCCATTGTGTACCACGCTTATGATTGACTTTTATGCCATAAAATCTCAAGAATACGAATGGCTCCTTAATCTTTTTAACTTGTGGGAATCGAAAAAAAATTTGTCCCAACTTCCAAATTTCGCTTACTCAGTAGCACTGGCTAGTCAACTCCTGTCTCTTGAAGCTGCCAGCGGAAAATTAAGCAAATCAAAATCAAAATCAACTGATTCTACAGCGTCTTCAGTAAATCCGGATAAACTATCTGCTGAAAGTGACAAGCAGCTTCAGTACGCATTGCTCATGTTCCCCTCTATTCTCCGACTATTGATGGATAAATGTAGCATTCAGGGAGACACCAGAATTTCGACTCACCTTTATTTTAATAATCCGCGCTCATCAAATAGGTTGGTTCAAATTTTCATCATTTTTCCACCTCATGTCGTTAATGTTCCAATTTTGGACGATCAATAAGCAATGAAATATTCTTTTACAGCCGGGCCTTGGACCTATTGTGTGACTTATACGTCTGGAGAACCCATCATGTCTGGAAAGATGCCAGACTTTTTGGGTGGCTAGAAAGGAACGCTCATGCTGTTCTGGACTTGGTTGATGCTAAAGATCCATTAGTTCAGGACTACGAGGAAAAACGGAAACGAAGATACCAAGGAACTCCAAGAAATATTATACGTCACGTGCTGCTCGCAGATATCAAAGAATTAACAATAAACCTCCCACCGGTAAGTGCAACAAATTCTAAGTAGGTTGTAAATCACTTTGACATTTATACTTCGAGAAATAGATTTTCTTTCAAGTTTCTATTTAGTTTCTAGTACATTTTTTTGTCCTTTACAATTTCTTCACTGTGAAATATACTATTCGTGTTAAATGATTAGGAGGTGAGCAAAGAACCTATTCTAAACTACGACCCGCTTCCTCCCCTCGACTCCATCAATATCTACCATCATACCAGAGAGCTCTCGCCTTCTTCTACTGAGAGTCGCCAAGGACTCTTAAGTATGCTGGCTAATTCTATTCTGTTTGATTTAAATGCCCCAGGAGCCAATAATTTTGCGTAAGTGAATTTGTGTTTTTAACTTCCATTGATGGATCATTTCGAATCAACAATCAGCCTAATATAATGTCGTAATGCTAATTCATTCTTAGTGGTCCAGTTGTGGAAGGAGCTGCGGGAAGAAACCAGGTCAACCCTAACAACGTCGGAGCCGGGCTACAACAAAGTGTAAATGCACTTTTAGACGCAATGAGAGCGTTACTTTCTGATGCTCGACCTAGAGAAGATGAAGCTGCGGATGGAGGTGACGAAAGTGAAGACGATCTTCCTGATATGGACTAATGACAAGACTTGAGTTTGGCAATAAATTTTTATGGATTATTTTACCTTTGAGTGTGGGTCAAGAGAGTTGATTGAGTTTTTCAGCTTTCTAATGAAGTAATTATTATAAAATTTGTGTAATTACCACTTATGCCTGGTTTTGCTTGGTCTAGTATCTAGAATTATTCAGCAGGGAAGATAGAGTAGTGAACTGTTGGTTAGTTCTGGAAATAAGTTCTCCTTAGGGTATGGATTCTGTTCGGAGATTATTTGCACCAGTGAAAATGAAAGGAGTAATAATTGGTGAAATAGCTAATAGTTAGTGAATGTATATAGTATATACTTACATACAGCGACATACCTATCCGGATTTTCCAACATTATGTAAATGTTACAAATAGAGCATGAGATATTATATAAAATATTGCATGACCGTCAATATTACTGTGGTGGTGCCTCTTCACAACTTACCATCAGTCTTAATGTTAGCAATTTGCTGTCCCATATTAGTTAATCTGCAAAAGTAGACATTCGGTCAATTTCACATATTAGCGTCAGTGTCTGTCTCTTCTTCCGTTGGCGAAAATAATTATAATAATAATTGTTGCTTTTTACGCATACGAGAGTTTTGATTGTTAAAGAATTGTTTTAATCGAAGCGCTATTGGAAATAATTTAGTTAAGTACATATGAAAACAGTTTTCGGTATTTGTAGAGGTTCTAGTTCTAGAGCTAAAGCCGATTATTGACTGGCACGGATTTACGTGATTATACATTATTACTCCAGCATGCAATTACGCAGTGATTAATGACCGATAATTGGTATTGGTAAATCAGTTCCTGATTTAAGCTCATAATGTACACCAAGTGACACCTTGGATGCATAAGTAGATTTCCCTTCATCAGGTTATGTAACTCCAATATGTATGATTGCACGCGGAAATATTTGTATTACCTTGCCCCGTAAATGAATGTCTGGAAACTGCAACAGGCTGTGTACACATTCGTGAAGCTTTTGTATAATTTCTGCACTTCCCACAGACCAGTTAAATATAATAAAAGTGCGAAGTTGTTTTGAAAACTTTTTTCACACGCTCACCTTCATATGCATTGAAAACACCAAAAATCTCTTGGAGTGAAACTTAGAAGAACCAAGTTCCGCCATATTGACATGCACCGGATGCTACAGACATAACTTGATGTCTCAGAATCAGGTGCTGTACTGTGTGATTCTGCAGCTCAAAAATAAGGGACGAGATCGACGCACGCCTATTATATGGATCATCATTTTTGGATGACGGAAATTCTTGAAAAGCTTCAACTTCAGTAGCAACTGCTTTTTCCATCAATGTTTTCCTCGTTTGTGAATTTCAGCTTATCCTTGAAATGCGAGTGTCTTCGGAAACATGCTGGAACTATTAATTATTTCTGCTTTTATTTATTAATTTTGCCGTCCAGAGTTCAGAACAAGTTGTTTCAAAAATAAAATTATAAATTCCGAAACACAGTGCAGCTGAGTTGAGCTGAGACAAATTCATTGCAAACGAACTAATTTATTTCCTAACATGTCCATGCTGTTTCTCTTCTGCAGGCCTCACATGTTAAATTCAATGTGCTAAAGTACCCCTAGAACACTTATACTCTTTGTTTGTGCTTACAAGGTATTTGTGTTTAGTAAGGGTCACGCCTCGGGAAAAGAAAAACAAAGCCACATGAGTCGATGTAGGATGAAACGTGCGACTAAACTTCAGTCACTGGAAAAGTTTGCAAGGAAAATTCGTGTGGTATTCTACACAACTTTTACTCTGGTGTTGCACATCCATATCCATACCACCGTATAGCCATTAATTATGTAGGAGTGAAATCCTTGCACACAACCAAGAGAAAAAGCAGAACAAGCTCCTCATGAAATATCTACTCCATGACATGAAATCAAGTTGCTTTCTATCCCTGACAAGACTCCTCTTTTAAAACTTAAAATTATTCAATGTGAAGAAGTGGTTCCGGCTGTTGAGAAAGATCAAACGAGCTATGTAACCAACAATCGCTCTGATTCCTTCAAGATCTAAAGAGCCAATTATATACCTCACCCAAAAACCCTCCGTGGAGCCACACACACGTAATTTAATAATCTCTCTTCAAGGGAACCGCAGAATAGTCAAAAAACTTCACCAATAATAATTTTTACAACTTTCATCCACATCCTTTGTTATTCCCTCACAAAGAGTAAGGATCTATTATAACATCATTAAAGGGAAACTATCACATGTGGAAACTTCACCATTCAAACGGGAACCTGCTTCAGCCAAATCCAAGTAAATGCACACGCAATTTAAATATTTACCGTCTCTTAGCATATAAATAGAATTAACCCAACTAGTCCATCAAAAATATATAACGGCATTTAAAATAAAACATGAACTCTTTAGGTCCTTTAGTCTTTAAGTAATTGCTTTAAGAAATTGCTAACATTCAGTTTATAATAACCGTGGGAGTATTTGTGGTATGCGTAAACTCTGGGGAAATACATAAATAAATAAAATATCTATCCGATTTATATACTCAGCTTCGGATGTATAAATTAGTAGGGTTAACATGTAATGTCGTAAGTGGCGAGATTACGTGACCATATTATTGACCACATTTGTTTACATTGCATTCCAAACCATCATAATGTAACATGTAACCCACCAGTGCAAAAGTTAATAGAATTACTATAACACAATAAAATTGTATTGCTTCTTAGCAGATTGTTTATTCCTCAAGCTCTCATTCGTGATTAAGGATTTTAAATTTCACATATTACATAAACAACAGTACTTCCATTTATTGAGCACCAATTTTTTTTATTTTTAAGGTACAATATAATAAGTTGTTGGAATCAATAATGCTATTTCAAGCACACCCTTAAATTATAATGCTGGCATCTAAGCGTGAACTTATTGATGCCAAGTTTCTTCTCGTCAAGAAAAATTGTTATGTAAAGTGAATGGTAGTTCCGGTGAGAATAAAGTTTCATTAATATGGCTACATAGTGGTAACGGTCGATCCGCAAAGTTGTTGTGTAATCTTATCATATGTACATGCTTCTACCAGCAAAGCACATTCTGTTATACTTTTGGCTGTGCGACAACGCAATCACCTTCAAACAGTAAATTATCCTCTTCCCCATACTTTACTCCAGCTGCATGCGATTCTTGGGAAATGGATGTATGAATATTTGCCATTCATGTTCTGGCTTATATTGGATTTTGGAACATGTTTAGCATGAAATTGGTCGTTACTACAGTAATATTGTGATTTTGAAAGCCACAAGCTGTTTGCTCAGGAACCAGTACGTGAAAGTGAATCGTCCATATATTTCCTTCTGCTTCCTACTGTCTATATCGTGTCCGACCATGTGCCACCCTGTAAGCTGCTAGTACAACTCCCTCTCCGGACACGGGCACTTTCTCTTAGTTAGTTAAGAGTGGGCAACTTCCTCCATTACTATACGATAATCCACAAACGCCATTTACCTCTATGGTCATCTGTCACAAGCCAACTCAACCATTCTAATGCGCCGTTAACTTGTAATTTGTGCAATGCTGATTTCTATGTTAAGGGCAATTTTGCAATCTAATTCCTGCGCTAACTGCAATTGTGCAATGCTATTTCCCATGCTAATTGCTGTTTTACTATTCCGAATGCAGAGTGTAATAATGTTTCTTATGCTTAAAATCGTTAGGTTAAATGCTATCATTTATTATTATTTACCAATTATTTTTAGGTCAAGTTGTTATTGTGCATTCTTCAAAAGGACATGGTAACCAATAACCAAAGGGGTTAGTTAGCCAAGCGGTAATTTGTCAAACGAGCAAGTTAGTCAAAAGGGTCTTGTGTGCGTTTGAAACATGAACATGAACAAACATAAATTAGTCTCTTCAAAATTACAAACAACAATCGTAAAAATACAATTTTTAGACGGCCAAACA